>CAXARA010001113.1:0-12612 GCA_963971135.1 Stenus bimaculatus
TTATTTAAACAAAATTTACATTTTTTTATAAAGAAATAAAAAAGTTACAGCAGTTTTAGTTTGATTTTTAAGAAAAACGTTTTTTTGGTATAATTTTAAAAATAATCGACCGAAAAATTTTAAAACTACATTTCTAATTAGATTTCATGAAAATAAAATTATTTAAATAAAATTTACATTTTTTTATAAAGAAATAAAAAAGTTACAGCAGTTTTTGTTTGATTTTTAAGAAAAACGCATTATTTCTAAAAAATAACGTTTTTTTGATATAATTTTAAAAGTAATCGTCCGAAAAATTTTAAAACTACATTTCTAATTAGATTTCATGAAAATAAAATTATTTAAACAAAATTTACATTTTTTTATAAAGAAATAAAAAAGTTACAGCAGTTTTTGTTTGATTTTTAAGAAAAACGCATTATTTCTAAAAAATAACGTTTTTTTGATATAATTTTAAAAGTAATCGTCCGAAAAATTTTAAAACTACATTTCTAATTAGATTTTATGAAAATAATATTATTTAAACAAAATTTACATTTTTTTATAAAGAAATAAAAAAGTTTCTGCAGTTTTTGTGTGATTTTTAAGAAAAACGTTTTTTTGGTATAATTTTAAAAATAATCGACCGAAAAATTTTAAAACTACATTTCTAATTAGATTTCATGAAAATAAAATTATTTAAACAAAATTTACATTTTTTTATAAAGAAATAAAAAAGTTACAGCAGTTTTTGTTTGATTTTTAAGAAAAACGCATTATTTCTAAAAAATAACGTTTTTTTGATATAATTTTAAAAGTAATCGTCCGAAAAATTTTAAAACTACATTTCTAATTAGATTTCATGAAAATAAAATTATTTAAACAAAATTTACATTTTTTTATAAAGAAATAAAAAAGTTTCTGCAGTTTTTGTGTGATTTTTAAGAAAAACGTTTTTTTTGGTATAATTTTAAAAATAATCGACCGAAAAATTTTAAAACTACATTTCTAATTAGATTTCATGAAAATAAAATTATTTAAACAAAATTTACATTTTTTTATAAAGAAATAAAAAAGTTACAGCAGTTTTTGTTTGATTTTTAAGAAAAACGCATTATTTCTAAAAAATAACGTTTTTTTGATATAATTTTAAAAGTAATCGTCCGAAAAATTTTAAAACTACATTTCTAATTAGATTTCATGAAAATAATATTATTTAAACAAAATTTACATTTTTTTATAAAGAAATAAAAAAGTTACAGCAGTTTTAGTTTGATTTTTAAGAAAAACGTTTTTTTTGGTATAATTTTAAAAATAATCGACCGAAAAATTTTAAAACTACATTTCTAATTAGATTTCATGAAAATAAAATTATTTAAACAAAATTTACATTTTTTTATAAAGAAATAAAAAAGTTACAGCAGTTTTTGTTTGATTTTTAAGAAAAACGCATTATTTCTAAAAAATAACGTTTTTTTGATATAATTTTAAAAGTAATCGTCCGAAAAATTTTAAAACTACATTTCTAATTAGATTTCATGAAAATAATATTATTTAAACAAAATTTACATTTTTTTATAAAGAAATAAAAAAGTTACAGCAGTTTTAGTTTGATTTTTAAGAAAAACGTTTTTTTGGTATAATTTTAAAAATAATCGACCGAAAAATTTTAAAACTACATTTCTAATTAGATTTCATGAAAATAAAATTATTTAAACAAAATTTACATTTTTTTATAAAGAAATAAAAAAGTTACAGCAGTTTTTGTTTGATTTTTAAGAAAAACGCATTATTTCTAAAAAATAACGTTTTTTTGATATAATTTTAAAAGTAATCGTCCGAAAAATTTTAAAACTACATTTCTAATTAGATTTCATGAAAATAAAATTATTTAAACAAAATTTACATTTTTTTATAAAGAAATAAAAAAGTTACAGCAGTTTTTGTTTGATTTTTAAGAAAAACGCATTATTTCTAAAAAATAACGTTTTTTTGATATAATTTTAAAAGTAATCGTCCGAAAAATTTTAAAACTACATTTCTAATTAGATTTCATGAAAATAAAATTATTTAAACAAAATTTACATTTTTTTATAAAGAAATAAAAAAGTTTCTGCAGTTTTTGTGTGATTTTTAAGAAAAACGTTTTTTTGGTATAATTTTAAAAATAATCGACCGAAAAATTTTAAAACTACATTTCTAATTAGATTTCATGAAAATAAAATTATTTAAACAAAATTTACATTTTTTTATAAAGAAATAAAAAAGTTACAGCAGTTTTTGTTTGATTTTTAAGAAAAACGCATTATTTCTAAAAAATAACGTTTTTTTGATATAATTTTAAAAGTAATCGTCCGAAAAATTTTAAAACTACATTTCTAATTAGATTTCATGAAAATAATATTATTTAAACAAAATTTACATTTTTTTATAAAGAAATAAAAAAGTTACAGCAGTTTTAGTTTGATTTTTAAGAAAAACGTTTTTTTGGTATAATTTTAAAAATAATCGACCGAAAAATTTTAAAACTACATTTCTAATTAGATTTCATGAAAATAAAATTATTTAAACAAAATTTACATTTTTTTATAAAGAAATAAAAAAGTTACAGCAGTTTTTGTTTGATTTTTAAGAAAAACGCATTATTTCTAAAAAATAACGTTTTTTTGATATAATTTTAAAAGTAATCGTCCGAAAAATTTTAAAACTACATTTCTAATTAGATTTCATGAAAATAAAATTATTTAAACAAAATTTACATTTTTTTATAAAGAAATAAAAAAGTTTCTGCAGTTTTTGTGTGATTTTTAAGAAAAACGTTTTTTTGGTATAATTTTAAAAATAATCGACCGAAAAATTTTAAAACTACATTTCTAATTAGATTTCATGAAAATAAAATTATTTAAACAAAATTTACATTTTTTTATAAAGAAATAAAAAAGTTACAGCAGTTTTTGTTTGATTTTTAAGAAAAACGCATTATTTCTAAAAAATAACGTTTTTTTGATATAATTTTAAAAGTAATCGTCCGAAAAATTTTAAAACTACATTTCTAATTAGATTTCATGAAAATAATATTATTTAAACAAAATTTACATTTTTTTATAAAGAAATAAAAAAGTTACAGCAGTTTTAGTTTGATTTTTAAGAAAAACGTTTTTTTGGTATAATTTTAAAAATAATCGACCGAAAAATTTTAAAACTACATTTCTAATTAGATTTCATGAAAATAAAATTATTTAAATAAAATTTACATTTTTTTATAAAGAAATAAAAAAGTTACAGCAGTTTTTGTTTGATTTTTAAGAAAAACGCATTATTTCTAAAAAATAACGTTTTTTTGATATAATTTTAAAAGTAATCGTCCGAAAAATTTTAAAACTACATTTCTAATTAGATTTCATGAAAATAAAATTATTTAAACAAAATTTACATTTTTTTATAAAGAAATAAAAAAGTTACAGCAGTTTTTGTTTGATTTTTAAGAAAAACGCATTATTTCTAAAAAATAACGTTTTTTTGATATAATTTTAAAAGTAATCGTCCGAAAAATTTTAAAACTACATTTCTAATTAGATTTCATGAAAATAAAATTATTTAAACAAAATTTACATTTTTTTATAAAGAAATAAAAAAGTTTCTGCAGTTTTTGTGTGATTTTTAAGAAAAACGTTTTTTTGGTATAATTTTAAAAATAATCGACCGAAAAATTTTAAAACTACATTTCTAATTAGATTTCATGAAAATAAAATTATTTAAACAAAATTTACATTTTTTTATAAAGAAATAAAAAAGTTACAGCAGTTTTTGTTTGATTTTTAAGAAAAACGCATTATTTCTAAAAAATAACGTTTTTTTGATATAATTTTAAAAGTAATCGTCCGAAAAATTTTAAAACTACATTTCTAATTAGATTTCATGAAAATAATATTATTTAAACAAAATTTACATTTTTTTATAAAGAAATAAAAAAGTTACAGCAGTTTTAGTTTGATTTTTAAGAAAAACGTTTTTTTGGTATAATTTTAAAAATAATCGACCGAAAAATTTTAAAACTACATTTCTAATTAGATTTCATGAAAATAAAATTATTTAAACAAAATTTACATTTTTTTATAAAGAAATAAAAAAGTTACAGCAGTTTTTGTTTGATTTTTAAGAAAAACGCATTATTTCTAAAAAATAACGTTTTTTTGATATAATTTTAAAAGTAATCGTCCGAAAAATTTTAAAACTACATTTCTAATTAGATTTCATGAAAATAATATTATTTAAACAAAATTTACATTTTTTTATAAAGAAATAAAAAAGTTACAGCAGTTTTAGTTTGATTTTTAAGAAAAACGTTTTTTTGGTATAATTTTAAAAATAATCGACCGAAAAATTTTAAAACTACATTTCTAATTAGATTTCATGAAAATAAAATTATTTAAACAAAATTTACATTTTTTTATAAAGAAATAAAAAAGTTACAGCAGTTTTTGTTTGATTTTTAAGAAAAACGCATTATTTCTAAAAAATAACGTTTTTTTGATATAATTTTAAAAGTAATCGTCCGAAAAATTTTAAAACTACATTTCTAATTAGATTTCATGAAAATAATATTATTTAAACAAAATTTACATTTTTTTATAAAGAAATAAAAAAGTTACAGCAGTTTTAGTTTGATTTTTAAGAAAAACGTTTTTTTGGTATAATTTTAAAAATAATCGACCGAAAAATTTTAAAACTACATTTCTAATTAGATTTCATGAAAATAAAATTATTTAAACAAAATTTACATTTTTTTATAAAGAAATAAAAAAGTTACAGCAGTTTTTGTTTGATTTTTAAGAAAAACGCATTATTTCTAAAAAATAACGTTTTTTTGATATAATTTTAAAAGTAATCGTCCGAAAAATTTTAAAACTACATTTCTAATTAGATTTCATGAAAATAATATTATTTAAACAAAATTTACATTTTTTTATAAAGAAATAAAAAAGTTACAGCAGTTTTTGTTTGATTTTTAAGAAAAACGCATTATTTCTAAAAAATAACGTTTTTTTGATATAATTTTAAAAGTAATCGTCCGAAAAATTTTAAAACTACATTTCTAATTAGATTTCATGAAAATAATATTATTTAAACAAAATTTACATTTTTTTATAAAGAAATAAAAAAGTTTCTGCAGTTTTTGTGTGATTTTTAAGAAAAACGTTTTTTTGGTATAATTTTAAAAATAATCGACCGAAAAATTTTAAAACTACATTTCTAATTAGATTTCATGAAAATAAAATTATTTAAACAAAATTTACATTTTTTTATAAAGAAATAAAAAAGTTACAGCAGTTTTTGTTTGATTTTTAAGAAAAACGCATTATTTCTAAAAAATAACGTTTTTTTGATATAATTTTAAAAGTAATCGTCCGAAAAATTTTAAAACTACATTTCTAATTAGATTTCATGAAAATAATATTATTTAAACAAAATTTACATTTTTTTATAAAGAAATAAAAAAGTTACAGCAGTTTTAGTTTGATTTTTAAGAAAAACGTTTTTTTGGTATAATTTTAAAAATAATCGACCGAAAAATTTTAAAACTACATTTCTAATTAGATTTCATGAAAATAAAATTATTTAAACAAAATTTACATTTTTTTATAAAGAAATAAAAAAGTTACAGCAGTTTTTGTTTGATTTTTAAGAAAAACGCATTATTTCTAAAAAATAACGTTTTTTTGATATAATTTTAAAAGTAATCGTCCGAAAAATTTTAAAACTACATTTCTAATTAGATTTCATGAAAATAATATTATTTAAAGAAAATTTACATTTTTTTATAAAGAAATAAAAAAGTTTCTGCAGTTTTTGTGTGATTTTTAAGAAAAACGTTTTTTTGGTATAATTTTAAAAATAATCGACCGAAAAATTTTAAAGCTACATTTCTAATTAGATTTCATGAAAATAAAATTATTTAAACAAAATTTACATTTTTTTATAAAGAAATAAAAAAGTTACAGCAGTTTTTGTTTGATTTTTAAGAAAAACGCATTATTTCTAAAAAATAACGTTTTTTTGATATAATTTTAAAAGTAATCGTCCGAAAAATTTTAAAACTACATTTCTAATTAGATTTCATGAAAATAAAATTATTTAAACAAAATTTACATTTTTTTATAAAGAAATAAAAAAGTTTCTGCAGTTTTTGTGTGATTTTTAAGAAAAACGTTTTTTTGGTATAATTTTAAAAATAATCGACCGAAAAATTTTAAAACTACATTTCTAATTAGATTTCATGAAAATAAAATTATTTAAACAAAATTTACATTTTTTTATAAAGAAATAAAAAAGTTACAGCAGTTTTTGTTTGATTTTTAAGAAAAACGCATTATTTCTAAAAAATAACGTTTTTTTGATATAATTTTAAAAGTAATCGTCCGAAAAATTTTAAAACTACATTTCTAATTAGATTTCATGAAAATAATATTATTTAAACAAAATTTACATTTTTTTATAAAGAAATAAAAAAGTTACAGCAGTTTTAGTTTGATTTTTAAGAAAAACGTTTTTTTGGTATAATTTTAAAAATAATCGACCGAAAAATTTTAAAACTACATTTCTAATTAGATTTCATGAAAATAAAATTATTTAAACAAAATTTACATTTTTTTATAAAGAAATAAAAAAGTTACAGCAGTTTTTGTTTGATTTTTAAGAAAAACGCATTATTTCTAAAAAATAACGTTTTTTTGATATAATTTTAAAAGTAATCATCCGAAAAATTTTAAAACTAGATTTCTAATTAGATTTCATGAAAATAATATTATTTAAACAAAATTTACATTTTTTTATAAAGAAATAAAAAAGTTTCTGCAGTTTTTGTGTGATTTTTAAGAAAAACGTTTTTTTGGTATAATTTTAAAAATAATTGACCGAAAAATTTTGAAACTACATTTCTAATTAGATTTCATGAAATAAAATTATTTAAACAAAATTTACATTTTTTTATAAAGAAATAAAAAAGTTACAGCAGTTTTTGTTTGATTTTTAAGAAAAACGCATTATTTCTAAAAAATAACGTTTTTTTGATATAATTTTAAAAGTAATCGTCCGAAAAATTTTAAAACTACATTTCTAATTAGATTTCATGAAAATAAAATTATTTAAACAAAATTTACATTTTTTTATAAAGAAATAAAAAAGTTTCTGCAGTTTTTGTGTGATTTTTAAGAAAAACGTTTTTTTGGTATAATTTTAAAAATAATCGACCGAAAAATTTTAAAACTACATTTCTAATTAGATTTCATGAAAATAAAATTATTTAAACAAAATTTACATTTTTTTTATAAAGAAATAAAAAAGTTACAGCAGTTTTAGTTTGATTTTTAAGAAAAACGTTTTTTTGGTATAATTTTAAAAATAATCATGAAAATAAAATTATTTAAACAAAATTTACATTTTTTTATAAAGAAATAAAAAAGTTACAGCAGTTTTTGTTTGATTTTTAAGAAAAACGCATTATTTCTAAAAAAATAACGTTTTTTTGATATAATTTTAAAAGTAATCGTCCGAAAAATTTTAAAACTACATTTCTAATTAGATTTCATGAAAATAATATTATTTAAACAAAATTTACATTTTTTTATAAAGAAATAAAAAAGTTACAGCAGTTTTAGTTTGATTTTTAAGAAAAACGTTTTTTTGGTATAATTTTAAAAATAATCGCCCGAAAAATTTTAAAACTACATTTCTAATTAGATTTCATGAAAATAAAATTATTTAAACAAAATTTACATTTTTTATAAAGAAATAAAAAAGTTACAGCAGTTTTTGTTTGATTTTTAAGAAAAACGCATTATTTCTAAAAAATAACGTTTTTTTGATATAATTTTAAAAGTAATCGTCCGAAAAATTTTAAAACTACATTTCTAATTAGATTTCATGAAAATAATATTATTTAAACAAAATTTACATTTTTTTATAAAGAAATAAAAAAGTTACAGCAGTTTTAGTTTGATTTTTAAGAAAAACGTTTTTTTGGTATAATTTTAAAAATAATCGACCGAAAAATTTTAAAACTACATTTCTAATTAGATTTCATGAAAATAAAATTATTTAAACAAAATTTACATTTTTTTATAAAGAAATAAAAAAGTTACAGCAGTTTTTGTTTGATTTTTAAGAAAAACGCATTATTTCTAAAAAATAACGTTTTTTTGATATAATTTTAAAAGTAATCGTCCGAAAAATTTTAAAACTACATTTCTAATTAGATTTCATGAAAATAAAATTATTTAAACAAAATTTACATTTTTTTATAAAGAAATAAAAAAGTTTCTGCAGTTTTTGTGTGATTTTTAAGAAAAACGTTTTTTTGGTATAATTTTAAAAATAATCGACCGAAAAATTTTAAACTACATTTCTAATTAGATTTCATGAAAATAAAATTACTTAAACAAAATTTACATTTTTTTATAAAGAAATAAAAAAGTTACAGCAGTTTTTGTTTGATTTTTAAGAAAAACGCATTATTTCTAAAAAATAACGTTTTTTTGATATAATTTTAAAAGTAATCGTCCGAAAAATTTTAAAACTACATTTCTAATTAGATTTCATGAAAATAAAATTATTTAAACAAAATTTACATTTTTTTATAAAGAAATAAAAAAGTTTCTGCAGTTTTTGTGTGATTTTTAAGAAAAACGTTTTTTTGGTATAATTTTAAAAATAATCGACCGAAAAATTTTAAAACTACATTTCTAATTAGATTTCATGAAAATAAAATTATTTAAACAAAATTTACATTTTTTTATAAAGAAATAAAAAAGTTACAGCAGTTTTTGTTTGATTTTTAAGAAAAACGCATTATTTCTAAAAAATAACGTTTTTTTGATATAATTTTAAAAGTAATCGTCCGAAAAATTTTAAAACTACATTTCTAATTAGATTTCATGAAAATAATATTATTTAAACAAAATTTACATTTTTTTATAAAGAAATAAAAAAGTTTCTGCAGTTTTTGTGTGATTTTTAAGAAAAACGTTTTTTTTGGTATAATTTTAAAAATAATCGACCGAAAAATTTTAAAACTACATTTCTAATTAGATTTCATGAAAATAAAATTATTTAAACAAAATTTACATTTTTTTATAAAGAAATAAAAAAGTTACAGCAGTTTTTGTTTGATTTTTAAGGAAAACGCATTATTTCTAAAAAATAACGTTTTTTTGATATAATTTTAAAAGTAATCGTCCGAAAAATTTTAAAACTACATTTCTAATTAGATTTCATGAAAATAAAATTATTTAAACAAAATTTACATTTTTTTATAAAGAAATAAAAAAGTTTCTGCAGTTTTTGTGTGATTTTTAAGAAAAACGTTTTTTTTGGTATAATTTTAAAAATAATCGACCGAAAAATTTTAAAACTACATTTCTAATTAGATTTCATGAAAATAAAATTATTTAAACAAAATTTACATTTTTTTATAAAGAAATAAAAAAGTTACAGCAGTTTTTGTTTGATTTTTAAGAAAAACGCATTATTTCTAAAAAATAACGTTTTTTTGATATAATTTTAAAAGTAATCGTCCGAAAAATTTTAAAACTACATTTCTAATTAGATTTCATGAAAATAATATTATTTAAACAAAATTTACATTTTTTTATAAAGAAATAAAAAAGTTATAGCAGTTTTAGTTTGATTTTTAAGAAAAACGTTTTTTTGGTATAATTTTAAAATAATCGACCGAAAAATTTTAAAACTACATTCTAATTAGATTTCATGAAAATAAAATTATTTAAACAAAATTTACATTTTTTATAAAGAAATAAAAAAGTTACAGCAGTTTTTGTTTGATTTTTAAGAAAAACGCATTATTTCTAAAAAATAACGTTTTTTTGATATAATTTTAAAAGTAATCGTCCGAAAAATTTTAAAACTACATTTCTAATTAGATTTCATGAAAATAAAATAATTTTATTAAAATTTACATTTTTTTATAAAGAAATAAAAAAGTTTCTGCAGTTTTTGTGTGATTTTTAAGAAAAATGTTTTTTTGGTATAATTTTAAAAATAATCGACCGAAAAATTTTAAAACTACATTTCTAATTAGATTTCATGAAAATAAAATTATTTAAACAAAATTTACATTTTTTATAAAGAAATAAAAAAGTTACAGCAGTTTTTGTTTGATTTTTAAGAAAAACGCATTATTTCTAAAAAATAACGTTTTTTTGATATAATTTTAAAAGTAATCGTCCGAAAAATTTTAAAACTACATTTCTAATTAGATTTCATGAAAATAATATTATTTAAACAAAATTTACATTTTTTTATAAAGAAATAAAAAAGTTACAGCAGTTTTAGTTTGATTTTTAAGAAAAACGTTTTTTTGGTATAATTTTAAAAATAATCGACCGAAAAATTTTAAAACTACATTTCTAATTAGATTTCATGAAAATAAAATTATTTAAACAAAATTTACATTTTTTTATAAAGAAATAAAGAAGTTACAGCAGTTTTTGTTTGATTTTTAAGAAAAACGCATTATTTCTAAAAAATAACGTTTTTTTGATATAATTTTAAAAGTAATCGTCCGAAAAATTTTAAAACTACATTTCTAATTAGATTTCATGAAAATAATATTATTTAAACAAAATTTACATTTTTTTATAAAGAAATAAAAAAGTTACAGCAGTTTTAGTTTGATTTTTAAGAAAAACGTTTTTTTGGTATAATTTTAAAAATAATCGACCGAAAAATTTTAAAACTACATTTCTAATTAGATTTCATGAAAATAAAATTATTTAAACAAAATTTACATTTTTTTATAAAGAAATAAAAAAGTTACAGCAGTTTTTGTTTGATTTTTAAGAAAAACGCATTATTTCTAAAAAATAACGTTTTTTTGATATAATTTTAAAAGTAATCGTCCGAAAAATTTTAAAACTACATTTCTAATTAGATTTCATGAAAATAAAATTATTTAAACAAAATTTACATTTTTTTATAAAGAAATAAAAAAGTTTCTGCAGTTTTTGTGTGATTTTTAAGAAAAACGTTTTTTTGGTATAATTTTAAAAATAATCGACCGAAAAATTTTAAAACTACATTTCTAATTAGATTTCATGAAAATAAAATTATTTAAACAAAATTTACATTTTTTTATAAAGAAATAAAAAAGTTACAGCAGTTTTTGCTTGATTTTTAAGAAAAACGCATTATTTCTAAAAAATAACGTTTTTTTGATATAATTTTAAAAGTAATCGTCCGAAAAATTTTAAAACTACATTTCTAATTAGATTTCATGAAAATAATATTATTTAAACAAAATTTACATTTTTTTATAAAGAAATAAAAAAGTTACAGCAGTTTTAGTTTGATTTTTAAGAAAAACGTTTTTTTGGTATAATTTTAAAAATAATCGACCGAAAAATTTTAAAACTACATTTCTAATTAGATTTCATGAAAATAAAATTATTTAAACAAAATTTACATTTTTTTATAAAGAAATAAAAAAGTTACAGCAGTTTTTGTTTGATTTTTAAGAAAAACGCATTATTTCTAAAAAATAACGTTTTTTTGATATAATTTTAAAAGTAATCGTCCGAAAAATTTTAAAACTACATTTCTAATTAGATTTCATGAAAATAATATTATTTAAACAAAATTTACATTTTTTTATAAAGAAATAAAAAAGTTACAGCAGTTTTAGTTTGATTTTTAAGAAAAACGTTTTTTTGGTATAATTTTAAAAATAATCGACCGAAAAATTTTAAAACTACATTTCTAATTAGATTTCATGAAAATAAAATTATTTAAACAAAATTTACATTTTTTTATAAAGAAATAAAAAAGTTACAGCAGTTTTTGTTTGATTTTTAAGAAAAACGCATTATTTCTAAAAAATAACGTTTTTTGATATAATTTTAAAAGTAATCGTCCGAAAAATTTTAAAACTACATTTCTAATTAGATTTCATGAAAATAATATTATTTAAACAAAATTTACATTTTTTTATAAAGAAATAAAAAAGTTTCTGCAGTTTTTGTGTGATTTTTAAGAAAAACGTTTTTTTGGTATAATTTTAAAAATAATCGACCGAAAAATTTTAAAACTACATTTCTAATTAGATTTCATGAAAATAAAATTATTTAAACAAAATTTACATTTTTTTATAAAGAAATAAAAAAGTTACAGCAGTTTTTGTTTGATTTTTAAGAAAAACGCATTATTTCTAAAAAATAACGTTTTTTTGATATAATTTTAAAAGTAATCGTCCGAAAAATTTTAAAACTACATTTCTAATTAGATTTCATGAAAATAATATTATTTAAACAAAATTTACATTTTTTTATAAAGAAATAAAAAAGTTTCTGCAGTTTTTGTGTGATTTTTAAGAAAAACGTTTTTTTGGTATAATTTTAAAAATAATCGACCGAAAAATTTTAAAACTACATTTCTAATTAGATTTCATGAAAATAAAATTATTTAAACAAAATTTACATTTTTTTATAAAGAAATAAAAAAGTTACAGCAGTTTTTGTTTGATTTTTAAGAAAAACGCATTATTTCTAAAAAATAACGTTTTTTTGATATAATTTTAAAAGTAATCGTCCGAAAAATTTTAAAACTACATTTCTAATTAGA
>CAXARA010001114.1:0-18765 GCA_963971135.1 Stenus bimaculatus
GAAACTTTTTTATTTCTTTATAAAAAAATGTAAATTTTGTTTAAATAATTTTATTTTCATGAAATCTAATTAGAAATGTAGTTTTAAAATTTTTCGGTCTATTATTTTTAAAATTATACCAAAAAAAGTTTTTCTTAAAAATCACACAAAAACTGCAGAAACTTTTTTATTTCTTTTTAAAAAAATGTAAATTTTGTTTAAATAATTTTATTTTCATGAAATCTAATTAGAAATGTAGTTTTAAAATTTTTCTGTCGATTATTTTTAAAATTATATCAAAAAAACGTTATTTTTTAGAAATAATGCGTTTTTCTTAAAAATCAAACAAAAACTGCTGTAACTTTTTTATTTCTTTATAAAAAAATGTAAATTTTGTTTAAATAATTTTATTTTCATGAAATCTAATTAGAAATGTAGTTTTAAAATTTTTCGGTCGATTATTTTTAAAATTATACCAAAAAAACGTTTTTCTTAAAAATCACACAAAAAACTGCAGAAACTTTTTTATTTCTTTATAAAAAAATGTAAATTTTGTTTAAATAATTTTATTTTCATGAAATCTAATTAGAAATGTAGTTTTAAAATTTTTCGGACGATTACTTTTAAAATTATATCAAAAAAACGTTATTTTTTAGAAATAATGCGTTTTTCTTAAAAATCAAACAAAAACTGCTGTAACTTTTTTATTTCTTTATAAAAAAATGTAAATTTTGTTTAAATAATTTTATTTTCATGAAATCTAATTAGAAATGTAGTTTTAAAATTTTTCGGTCGATTATTTTTAAAATTATACCAAAAAAACGTTTTTCTTAAAAATCACACAAAAACTGCAGAAACTTTTTTATTTCTTTATAAAAAAGTGTAAATTTTGTTTAAATAATATTATTTTCATGAAATCTAATTAGAAATGTAGTTTTAAAATTTTTTCGGACGATTACTTTTAAAATTATATCAAAAAAACGTTATTTTTTAGAAATAATGCGTTTTTCTTAAAAATCAAACAAAAACTGCTGTAACTTTTTTATTTCTTTATAAAAAAATGTAAATTTTGTTTAAATAATATTATTTTCATGAAATCTAATTAGAAATGTAGTTTTAAAATTTTTCGGTCTATTATTTTTAAAATTATACCAAAAAAACGTTTTTCTTAAAAATCACACAAAAACTGCAGAAACTTTTTTATTTCTTTATAAAAAAATGTAAATTTTGTTTAAATAATTTTATTTTCATGAAATCTAATTAGAAATGTAATTTTAAAATTTTTCGGACGATTACTTTTAAAATTATATCAAAAAAACGTTATTTTTTAGAAATAATGCGTTTTTCTTAAAAATCAAACAAAAACTGCTGTAACTTTTTTATTTCTTTATAAAAAAATGTAAATTTTGTTTAAATAATTTTATTTTCATGAAATCTAATTAGAAATATAGTTTTAAAATTTTTCGGTCGATTATTTTTAAAATTATACCAAAAAAAACGTTTTTCTTAAAAATCACACAAAAACTGCAGAAACTTTTTTATTTCTTTATAAAAAAAATGTAAATTTTGTTTAAATAATATTATTTTCATGAAATCTAATTAAAAATGTAGTTTTAAAATTTTTCGGACCATTACTTTTAAAATTATATCAAAAAAACGTTATTTTTTAGAAATAATGCGTTTTTCTTAAAAATCAAACAAAAACTGCTGTAACTTTTTTATTTCTTTATAAAAAAATGTAAATTTTGTTTAAATAATTTTATTTTCATGAAATCTAATTAGAAATGTAGTTTTAAAATTTTTCGGTCGATTATTTTTAAAATTATACCAAAAAAACGTTTTTCTTAAAAATCACACAAAAACTGCAGAAACTTTTTTATTTCTTTATAAAAAAATGTAAATTTTGTTTAAATAATTTTATTTTCATGAAATCTAATTAGAAATGTAGTTTTAAAATTTTTCGGTCGATTATTTTTAAAATTATACCAAAAAAAACGTTTTTCTTAAAAATCACACAAAAACTGCAGAAACTTTTTTATTTCTTTATAAAAAAATGTAAATTTTGTTTAAATAATTTTATTTTCATGAAATCTAATTAGAAATGTAGTTTTAAAATTTTTCGGACGATTACTTTTAAAATTATATCAAAAAAACGTTATTTTTTAGAAATAATGCGTTTTTCTTAAAAATCAAACAAAAACTGCTGTAACTTTTTTATTTCTTTATAAAAAAATGTAAATTTTGTTTAAATAATTTTATTTTCATGAAATCTAATTAGAAATATAGTTTTAAAATTTTTCGGTCGATTATTTTTAAAATTATACCAAAAAAACTTTTTTCTTAAAAATCACACAAAAACTGCAGAAACTTTTTATTTCTTTATAAAAAAATGTAAATTTTGTTTAAATAATTTTATTTTCATGAAATCTAATTAGAAATGTAGTTTTAAAATTTTTCGGACGATTACTTTTAAAATTATATCAAAAAAACTTTATTTTTTAGAAATAATGCGTTTTTCTTAAAAATCAAACAAAAACTGCTGTAACTTTTTTATTTCTTTATAAAAAAATGTAAATTTTGTTTAAATAATTTTATTTTCATGAAATCTAATTAGAAATGTAGTTTTAAAATTTTTCGGTCTATTATTTTTAAAATTATACCAAAAAAACGTTTTTCTTAAAAATCACACAAAAACTGCAGAAACTTTTTTATTTCTTTATAAAAAAATGTAAATTTTGTTTAAATAATTTTATTTTCATGAAATCTAATTAGAAATGTAATTTTAAAATTTTTCGGACGATTACTTTTAAAATTATATCAAAAAAACATTATTTTTTAGAAATAATGCGTTTTTCTTAAAAATCAAACAAAAACTGCTGTAACTTTTTTATTTCTTTATAAAAAAATGTAAATTTTGTTTAAATAATTTTATTTTCATGAAATCTAATTAGAAATGTAGTTTTAAAATTTTTCGGTCGATTATTTTTAAAATTATACCAAAAAAACGTTTTTCTTAAAAATCACACAAAAACTGCAGAAACTTTTTTATTTCTTTATAAAAAAATGTAAATTTTGTTTAAATAATTTTATTTTCATGAAATCTAATTAGAAATGTAGTTTTAAAATTTTTCGGACGATTACTTTTAAAATTATATCAAAAAAAACGTTATTTTTTAGAAATAATGCGTTTTTCTTAAAAATCAAACAAAAACTGCTGTAACTTTTTTATTTCTTTATAAAAAAATGTAAATTTTGTTTAAATAATTTTATTTTCATGAAATCTAATTAGAAATGTAGTTTTAAAATTTTTCGGTCGATTATTTTTAAAATTATACCAAAAAAAACGTTTTTCTTAAAAATCACACAAAAACTGCAGAAACTTTTTTATTTCTTTATAAAAAAGTGTAAATTTTGTTTAAATAATATTATTTTCATGAAATCTAATTAGAAATGTAGTTTAAAAATTTTTCGGACGATTACTTTTAAAATTATATCAAAAAAACGTTATTTTTTAGAAATAATGCGTTTTTCTTAAAAATCAAACAAAAACTGCTGTAACTTTTTTATTTCTTTATAAAAAAATGTAAATTTTGTTTAAATAATATTATTTTCATGAAATCTACTTAGAAATGTAGTTTTAAAATTTTTCGGTCGATTATTTTTAAAATTATACCAAAAAAACGTTTTTCTTAAAAATCAAACAAAAACTGCTGTAACTTTTTTATTTCTTAATAAAAAACAGTAAATTTTGTTTAAATAATTTTATTTTCATGAAATCTAATTAGAAATGTAGTTTTAAAATTTTTCGGACGATTATTTTTAAAATTATACCAAAAAAACGTTTTTCTTAAAAATCACACAAAAACTGCAGAAACTTTTTTATTTCTTTATAAAAAATTGTAAATTTTGTTTAAATAATTTTATTTTCATGAAATCTAATTAGAAATGTAGTTTTAAAATTTTTCGGACGATTACTTTTAAAATTATATCAAAAAAACGTTATTTTTTAGAAATAATGCGTTTTTCTTAAAAATCAAACAAAAACTGCTGTAACTTTTTTATTTCTTTATAAAAAAATGTAAATTTTGTTTAAATAATTTTATTTTCATGAAATCTAATTAGAAATGTAGTTTTAAAATTTTTCGGTCGATTATTTTTAAAATTATACCAAAAAAACGTTTTTCTTAAAAATCACACAAAAACTGCAGAAACTTTTTTATTTCTTTATAAAAAAGTGTAAATTTTGTTTAAATAATATTATTTTCATGAAATCTAATTAGAAATGTAGTTTTAAAATTTTTCGGACGATTACTTTTAAAATTATATCAAAAAAACGTTATTTTTTAGAAATAATGCGTTTTTCTTAAAAATCAAACAAAAACTGCTGTAACTTTTTTATTTCTTTATAAAAAAATGTAAATTTTGTTTAAATAATATTATTTTCATGAAATCTAATTAGAAATGTAGTTTTAAAATTTTTCGGTCTATTATTTTTAAAATTATACCAAAAAAACGTTTTTCTTAAAAATCACACAAAAACTGCAGAAACTTTTTTATTTCTTTATAAAAAAATGTAAATTTTGTTTAAATAATTTTATTTTCATGAAATCTAATTAGAAATGTAATTTTAAAATTTTTCGGACGATTACTTTTAAAATTATATCAAAAAAACGTTATTTTTTAGAAATAATGCGTTTTTCTTAAAAATCAAACAAAAACTGCTGTAACTTTTTTATTTCTTTATAAAAAAATGTAAATTTTGTTTAAATAATTTTATTTTCATGAAATCTAATTAGAAATATAGTTTTAAAATTTTTCGGTCGATTATTTTTAAAATTATACCAAAAAAACGTTTTTCTTAAAAATCACACAAAAACTGCAGAAACTTTTTTATTTCTTTATAAAAAAATGTAAATTTTGTTTAAATAATATTATTTTCATGAAATCTAATTAAAAATGTAGTTTTAAAATTTTTCGGACCATTACTTTTAAAATTATATCAAAAAAACGTTATTTTTTAGAAATAATGCGTTTTTCTTAAAAATCAAACAAAAACTGCTGTAACTTTTTTATTTCTTTATAAAAAAATGTAAATTTTGTTTAAATAATTTTATTTTCATGAAATCTAATTAGAAATGTAGTTTTAAAATTTTTCGGTCGATTATTTTTAAAATTATACCAAAAAAACGTTTTTCTTAAAAATCACACAAAAACTGCAGAAACTTTTTTATTTCTTTATAAAAAAATGTAAATTTTGTTTAAATAATTTTATTTTCATGAAATCTAATTAGAAATGTAGTTTTAAAATTTTTCGGTCGATTATTTTTAAAATTATACCAAAAAAACGTTTTTCTTAAAAATCACACAAAAACTGCAGAAACTTTTTTATTTCTTTATAAAAAAATGTAAATTTTGTTTAAATAATTTTATTTTCATGAAATCTAATTAGAAATGTAGTTTTAAAATTTTTCGGACGATTACTTTTAAAATTATATCAAAAAAACGTTATTTTTTAGAAATAATGCGTTTTTCTTAAAAATCAAACAAAAACTGCTGTAACTTTTTTATTTCTTTATAAAAAAATGTAAATTTTGTTTAAATAATTTTATTTTCATGAAATCTAATTAGAAATATAGTTTTAAAATTTTTCGGTCGATTATTTTTAAAATTATACCAAAAAAACTTTTTTCTTAAAAATCACACAAAAACTGCAGAAACTTTTTTATTTCTTTATAAAAAAATGTAAATTTTGTTTAAATAATTTTATTTTCATGAAATCTAATTAGAAATGTAGTTTTAAAATTTTTCGGACGATTACTTTTAAAATTATATCAAAAAAACTTTATTTTTTAGAAATAATGCGTTTTTCTTAAAAATCAAACAAAAACTGCTGTAACTTTTTTATTTCTTTATAAAAAAATGTAAATTTTGTTTAAATAATTTTATTTTCATGAAATCTAATTAGAAATGTAGTTTTAAAATTTTTCGGTCTATTATTTTTAAAATTATACCAAAAAAACGTTTTTCTTAAAAATCACACAAAAACTGCAGAAACTTTTTTATTTCTTTATAAAAAAATGTAAATTTTGTTTAAATAATTTTATTTTCATGAAATCTAATTAGAAATGTAATTTTAAAATTTTTCGGACGATTACTTTTAAAATTATATCAAAAAAACATTATTTTTTAGAAATAATGCGTTTTTCTTAAAAATCAAACAAAAACTGCTGTAACTTTTTTATTTCTTTATAAAAAAATGTAAATTTTGTTTAAATAATTTTATTTTCATGAAATCTAATTAGAAATGTAGTTTTAAAATTTTTCGGTCGATTATTTTTAAAATTATACCAAAAAAACGTTTTTCTTAAAAATCACACAAAAACTGCAGAAACTTTTTTATTTCTTTATAAAAAAATGTAAATTTTGTTTAAATAATTTTATTTTCATGAAATCTAATTAGAAATGTAGTTTTAAAATTTTTCGGACGATTACTTTTAAAATTATATCAAAAAAACGTTATTTTTTAGAAATAATGCGTTTTTCTTAAAAATCAAACAAAAACTGCTGTAACTTTTTTATTTCTTTATAAAAAAATGTAAATTTTGTTTAAATAATTTTATTTTCATGAAATCTAATTAGAAATGTAGTTTTAAAATTTTTCGGTCGATTATTTTTAAAATTATACCAAAAAAACGTTTTTCTTAAAAATCACACAAAAACTGCAGAAACTTTTTTATTTCTTTATAAAAAAGTGTAAATTTTGTTTAAATAATATTATTTTCATGAAATCTAATTAGAAATGTAGTTTAAAAATTTTTCGGACGATTACTTTTAAAATTATATCAAAAAAACGTTATTTTTTAGAAATAATGCGTTTTTCTTAAAAATCAAACAAAAACTGCTGTAACTTTTTTATTTCTTTATAAAAAAATGTAAATTTTGTTTAAATAATATTATTTTCATGAAATCTACTTAGAAATGTAGTTTTAAAATTTTTCGGTCGATTATTTTTAAAATTATACCAAAAAAACGTTTTTCTTAAAAATCAAACAAAAACTGCTGTAACTTTTTTATTTCTTAATAAAAAACAGTAAATTTTGTTTAAATAATTTTATTTTCATGAAATCTAATTAGAAATGTAGTTTTAAAATTTTTCGGACGATTATTTTTTAAAATTATACCAAAAAAACGTTTTTCTTAAAAATCACACAAAAACTGCAGAAACTTTTTTATTTCTTTATAAAAAATTGTAAATTTTGTTTAAATAATTTTATTTTCATGAAATCTAATTAGAAATGTAGTTTTAAAATTTTTCGGTCGATTATTTTTAAAATTATACCAAAAAAACGTTTTTCTTAAAAATCACACAAAAACTGCAGAAACTTTTTTATTTCTTTATAAAAAAATGTAAATTTTGTTTAAATAATTTTATTTTCATGAAATCTAATTAGAAATGTAGTTTTAAAATTTTTCGGACGATTACTTTTAAAATTATATCAAAAAAACGTTATTTTTTAGAAATAATGCGTTTTTCTTAAAAATCAAACTAAAACTGCAGAAACTTTTTTATTTCTTTATAAAAAAATGTAAATTTTGTTAAAATAATTTTATTTTCATGAAATCTAATTAGAAATGTAGTTTTAAAATTTTTCGGACGATTACTTTTAAAATTATATCAAAAAAAACGTTATTTTTTAGAAATAATGCGTTTTTCTTAAAAATCAAACAAAAACTGCTGTAACTTTTTTATTTCTTTATAAAAAAATGTAAATTTTGTTTAAATAATTTTATTTTCATGAAATCTAATTAGAAATGTAGTTTTAAAATTTTTCGGTCGATTATTTTTAAAATTATACCAAAAAAACTTTTTTCTTAAAAATCACACAAAAACTGCAGAAACTTTTTTATTTCTTTATAAAAAAATGTAAATTTTGTTTAAATAATTTTATTTTCATGAAATCTAATTAGAAATGTAGTTTTAAAATTTTTCGGACGATTACTTTTAAAATTATATCAAAAAAACGTTATTTTTTAGAAATAATGCGTTTTTCTTAAAAATCAAACTAAAACTGCAGAAACTTTTTTATTTCTTTATAAAAAAATTTAAATTTTGTTTAAATAATTTTATTTTCATGAAATCTAATTAGAAATGTAGTTTTAAAATTTTTCGGTCGATTATTTTTAAAATTATACCAAAAAAACTTTTTTCTTAAAAATCAAACAAAAACTGCTGTAACTTTTTTATTTCTTAATAAAAAACTGTAAATTTTGTTTAAATAATTTTATTTTCATGAAATCTAATTAGAAATGTAGTTTTAAAATTTTTCAGACGATTATTTTTAAAATTATACCAAAAAAACGTTTTTCTTAAAAATCACACAAAAACTGCAGAAACTTTTTTATTTCTTTATAAAAAATTGTAAATTTTGTTTAAATAATTTTATTTTCATGAAATCTAATTAGAAATGTAGTTTTAAAATTTTTCGGTCGATTATTTTTAAAATTATACCAAAAAAACGTTTTTCTTAAAAATCACACAAAAACTGCAGAAGCTTTTTTATTTCTTTATAAAAAAATGTAAATTTTGTTTAAATAATTTTATTTTCATGAAATCTAATTAGAAATGTAGTTTTAAAATTTTTCGGACGATTACTTTTAAAATTATATCAAAAAAACGTTATTTTTTAGAAATAATGCGTTTTTTCTTAAAAATCAAACAAAAACTGCTGTAACTTTTTTATTTCTTTATAAAAAAATGTAAATTTTGTTTAAATAATTTTATTTTCATGAAATCTAATTAGAAATGTAGTTTTAAAATTTTTCGGTCGATTATTTTTAAAATTATACCAAAAAAACGTTTTTCTTAAAAATCACACAAAAACTGCAGAAACTTTTTTATTTCTTTATAAAAAAATGTAAATTTTGTTTAAATAATTTTATTTCATGAAATCTAATTAGAAATGTAGTTTTAAAATTTTTCGGACGATTACTTTTAAAATTATATCAAAAAAAACGTTATTTTTTAGAAATAATGCCTTTTTCTTAAAAATCACACAAAAACTGCAGAAACTTTTTTATTTCTTTATAAAAAAATGTAAATTTTGTTTAAATAATATTATTTTCATGAAATCTAATTAGAAATGTAGTTTTAAAATTTTTCGGACGATTACTTTTAAAATTATATCAAAAAAACGTTATTTTTTAGAAATAATGCGTTTTTCTTAAAAATCAAACAAAAACTGCTGTAACTTTTTTATTTCTTTATAAAAAAATGTAAATTTTGTTTAAATAATTTTATTTTCATGAAATCTAATTAGAAATGTAGTTTTAAAATTTTTCAGTCGATTATTTTTAAAATTATACCAAAAAAACGTTTTTCTTAAAAATCACACAAAAACTGCAGAAACTTTTTTATTTCTTTTAAAAAAATGTAAATTTTGTTTAAATAATATTATTTTCATGAAATCTAATTAGAAATGTAGTTTTAAAATTTTTCGGACGATTACTTTTAAAATTATATCAAAAAACGTTATTTTTTAGAAATAATGCGTTTTTCTTAAAAATCAAACAAAAACTGCTGTAACTTTTTTATTTCTTTATAAAAAAATGTAAATTTTGTTTAAATAATTTTATTTTCATGAAATCTAATTAGAAATGTAGTTTTAAAATTTTTCGGTCTATTATTTTTAAAATTATACCAAAAAAAGTTTTTCTTAAAAATCACACAAAACTGCAGAAACTTTTTTATTTCTTTTTAAAAAAATGTAAATTTTGTTTAAATAATTTTATTTCATGAAATCTAATTAGAAATGTAGTTTTAAAATTTTTCGGACGATTACTTTTAAAATTATATCAAAAAAAACGTTATTTTTAGAAATAATGCGTTTTTCTTAAAAATCAAACAAAAACTGCTGTAACTTTTTTATTTCTTTATAAAAAAATGTAAATTTTGTTTAAATAATTTTATTTTCATGAAATCTAATTAGAAATGTAGTTTTAAAATTTTTCGGTCGATTATTTTTAAAATTATACCAAAAAAACGTTTTTCTTAAAAATCACACAAAAACTGCAGAAACTTTTTTATTTCTTTATAAAAAAATGTAAATTTTGTTTAAATAATTTTATTTTCATGAAATCTAATTAGAAATGTAGTTTTAAAATTTTTCGGACGATTACTTTTAAAATTATATCAAAAAAACGTTATTTTTTAGAAATAATGCGTTTTTCTTAAAAATCAAACAAAAACTGCTGTAACTTTTTTATTTCTTTATAAAAAAATGTAAATTTTGTTTAAATAATTTTATTTTCATGAAATCTAATTAGAAATGTAGTTTTAAAATTTTTCGGTCGATTATTTTTAAAATTATACCAAAAAAACGTTTTTCTTAAAAATCACACAAAAACTGCAGAAACTTTTTTATTTCTTTATAAAAAAGTGTAAATTTTGTTTAAATAATATTATTTTCATGAAATCTAATTAGAAATGTAGTTTTAAAATTTTTCGGACGATTACTTTTAAAATTATATCAAAAAAACGTTATTTTTTAGAAATAATGCGTTTTTCTTAAAAATCAAACAAAAACTGCTGTAACTTTTTTATTTCTTTATAAAAAAATGTAAATTTTGTTTAAATAATATTATTTTCATGAAATCTAATTAGAAATGTAGTTTTAAAATTTTTCGGTCTATTATTTTTAAAATTATACCAAAAAAACGTTTTTCTTAAAAATCACACAAAAACTGCAGAAACTTTTTTATTTCTTTATAAAAAAATGTAAATTTTGTTTAAATAATTTTATTTTCATGAAATCTAATTAGAAATGTAATTTTAAAATTTTTCGGACGATTACTTTTAAAATTATATCAAAAAAACGTTATTTTTTAGAAATAATGCGTTTTTCTTAAAAATCAAACAAAAACTGCTGTAACTTTTTTATTTCTTTATAAAAAAATGTAAATTTTGTTTAAATAATTTTATTTTCATGAAATCTAATTAGAAATGTAGTTTTAAAATTTTTCGGTCGATTATTTTTAAAATTATACCAAAAAAACGTTTTTCTTAAAAATCACACAAAAACTGCAGAAACTTTTTTATTTCTTTATAAAAAAATGTAAATTTTGTTTAAATAATATTATTTTCATGAAATCTAATTAGAAATGTAGTTTTAAAATTTTTCGGACCATTACTTTTAAAATTATATCAAAAACACGTTATTTTTTAGAAATAATGCGTTTTTCTTAAAAATCACACAAAAACTGCAGAAACTTTTTTATTTCTTTATAAAAAAATGTAAATTTTGTTTAAATAATTTTATTTATGAAATCTAATTAGAAATGTAGTTTTAAAATTTTTCGGTCGATTATTTTTAAAATTATATCAAAAAAACGTTATTTTTTAGAAATAATGCGTTTTTCTTAAAAATCAAACAAAAACTGCTGTAACTTTTTTATTTCTTTATAAAAAAATGTAAATTTTGTTTAAATAATTTTATTTTCATGAAATCTAATTAGAAATGTAGTTTTAAAATTTTTCGGTCGATTATTTTTAAAATTATACCAAAAAAACGTTTTTCTTAAAAATCACACAAAAACTGCAGAAACTTTTTTATTTCTTTATAAAAAAATGTAAATTTTGTTTAAATAATTTTATTTTCATGAAATCTAATTAGAAATGTAGTTTTAAAATTTTTCGGTCGATTATTTTTAAAATTATACCAAAAAAACGTTTTTCTTAAAAATCACACAAAAACTGCAGAAACTTTTTTATTTCTTTATAAAAAAATGTAAATTTTGTTTAAATAATTTTATTTTCATGAAATCTAATTAGAAATGTAGTTTTAAAATTTTTCGGACGATTACTTTTAAAATTATATCAAAAAAACGTTATTTTTTAGAAATAATGCGTTTTTCTTAAAAATCAAACAAAAACTGCTGTAACTTTTTTATTTCTTTATAAAAAAATGTAAATTTTGTTTAAATAATTTTATTTTCATGAAATCTAATTAGAAATGTAGTTTTAAAATTTTTCGGTTGATTATTTTTAAAATTATACCAAAAAAACTTTTTTCTTAAAAATCACACAAAAACTGCAGAAACTTTTTTATTTCTTTATAAAAAAATGTAAATTTTGTTTAAATAATTTTATTTTCATGAAATCTAATTAGAAATGTAGTTTTAAAATTTTTCGGACGAATACTTTTAAAATTATATCAAAAAAACTTTATTTTTTAGAAATAATGCGTTTTTCTTAAAAATCAAACAAAAACTGCTGTAACTTTTTTATTTCTTTATAAAAAAATGTAAATTTTGTTTAAATAATTTTATTTTCATGAAATCTAATTAGAAATGTAGTTTTAAAATTTTTCGGTCTATTATTTTTAAAATTATACCAAAAAAACGTTTTTCTTAAAAATCACACAAAAACTGCAGAAACTTTTTTATTTCTTTATAAAAAAATGTAAATTTTGTTTAAATAATTTTATTTTCATGAAATCTAATTAGAAATGTAATTTTAAAATTTTTCGGACGATTACTTTTAAAATTATATCAAAAAAACGTTATTTTTTAGAAATAATGCGTTTTTCTTAAAAATCAAACAAAAACTGCTGTAACTTTTTTATTTCTTTATAAAAAAATGTAAATTTTGTTTAAATAATTTTATTTTCATGAAATCTAATTAGAAATGTAGTTTTAAAATTTTTCGGTCGATTATTTTTAAAATTATACCAAAAAAACGTTTTTCTTAAAAATCACACAAAAACTGCAGAAACTTTTTTATTTCTTTATAAAAAAATGTAAATTTTGTTTAAATAATTTTATTTTCATGAAATCTAATTAGAAATGTAGTTTTAAAATTTTTCGGACGATTACTTTTAAAATTATATCAAAAAAACGTTATTTTTTAGAAATAATGCGTTTTTCTTAAAAATCAAACAAAAACTGCTGTAACTTTTTTATTTCTTTATAAAAAAATGTAAATTTTGTTTAAATAATTTTATTTTCATGAAATCTAATTAGAAATGTAGTTTTAAAATTTTTCGGTCGATTATTTTTAAAATTATACCAAAAAAACGTTTTTCTTAAAAATCACACAAAAACTGCAGAAACTTTTTTATTTCTTTATAAAAAAGTGTAAATTTTGTTTAAATAATATTATTTTCATGAAATCTAATTAGAAATGTAGTTTTAAAATTTTTCGGTCGATTATTTTTAAAATTATACCAAAAAAACGTTTTTCTTAAAAATCAAACAAAAACTGCTGTAACTTTTTTATTTCTTAATAAAAAACTGTAAATTTTGTTTAAATAATTTTATTTTTATGAAATCTAATTAGAAATGTAGTTTTAAAATTTTTCGGACGATTATTTTTAAAATTATACCAAAAAAACGTTTTTCTTAAAAATCACACAAAAACTGCAGAAACTTTTTTATTTCTTTATAAAAAATTGTAAATTTTGTTTAAATAATTTTATTTTCATGAAATCTAATTAGAAATGTAGTTTTAAAATTTTTCGGTCGATTATTTTTAAAATTATACCAAAAAAACGTTTTTCTTAAAAATCACACAAAAACTGCAGAAACTTTTTTATTTCTTTATAAAAAAATGTAAATTTTGTTTAAATAATTTTATTTTCATGAAATCTAATTAGAAATGTAGTTTTAAAATTTTTTGGACCATTACTTTTAAAATTATATCAAAAAAACGTTATTTTTTAGAAATAATGCGTTTTTCTTAAAAATCAAACAAAAACTGCTGTAACTTTTTTATTTCTTTATAAAAAAATGTAAATTTTGTTTAAATAATTTTATTTTCATGAAATCTAATTAGAAATGTAGTTTTAAAATTTTTCGGTCGATTATTTTTAAAATTATACCAAAAAAACGTTTTTCTTAAAAATCACACAAAAACTGCAGAAACTTTTTTATTTCTTTATAAAAAAATGTAAATTTTGTTTAAATAATTTTATTTTCATGAAATCTAATTAGAAATGTAGTTTTAAAATTTTTCGGACGATTACTTTTAAAATTATATCAAAAAAACGTTATTTTTTAGAAATAATGCGTTTTTCTTAAAAATCAAACAAAAACTGCTGTAACTTTTTTATTTCTTTATAAAAAAATGTAAATTTTGTTTAAATAATTTTATTTTCATGAAATCTAATTAGAAATGTAGTTTTAAAATTTTTCGGTCGATTATTTTTAAAATTATACCAAAAAAACGTTTTTCTTAAAAATCACACAAAAACTGCAGAAACTTTTTTATTTCTTTATAAAAAAGTGTAAATTTTGTTTAAATAATATTATTTTCATGAAATCTAATTAGAAATGTAGTTTTAAAATTTTTCGGTCGATTATTTTTAAAATTATACCAAAAAAACGTTTTTCTTAAAAATCAAACAAAAACTGCTGTAACTTTTTTATTTCTTAATAAAAAACTGTAAATTTTGTTTAAATAATTTTATTTTCATGAAATCTAATTAGAAATGTAGTTTTAAAATTTTTCGGACGATTATTTTTAAAATTATACCAAAAAAACGTTTTTCTTAAAAATCACACAAAAACTGCAGAAACTTTTTTATTTCTTTATAAAAAAATGTAAATTTTGTTTAAATAATTTTATTTTCATGAAATCTAATTAGAAATGTAGTTTTAAAATTTTTCGGACGATTACTTTTAAAATTATATCAAAAAAACGTTATTTTTTAGAAATAATGCGTTTTTCTTAAAAATCAAACAAAAACTGCTGTAACTTTTTTATTTCTTTATAAAAATATGTAAATTTTGTTTAAATAATTTTATTTTCATGAAATCTAATTAGAAATGTAGTTTTAAAATTTTTCGGTCGATTATTTTTAAAATTATACCAAAAAAACGTTTTTCTTAAAAATCACACAAAAACTGCAGAAACTTTTTTATTTCTTTATAAAAAAGTGTAAATTTTGTTTAAATAATATTATTTTCATGAAATCTAATTAGAAATGTAGTTTTAAAATTTTTCGGTTGATTATTTTTAAAATTATACCAAAAAAACGTTTTTCTTAAAAATCAAACAAAAACTGCTGTAACTTTTTTATTTCTTAATAAAAAACTGTAAATTTTGTTTAAATAATTTTATTTTCATGAAATCTAATTAGAAATGTAGTTTTAAAATTTTTCGGACGATTATTTTTAAAATTATACCAAAAAAACGTTTTTCTTAAAAATCACACAAAAACTGCAGAAACTTTTTTATTTCTTTATAAAAAATTGTAAATTTTGTTTAAATAATTTTATTTTCATGAAATCTAATTAGAAATGTAGTTTTAAAATTTTTCGGTCGATTATTTTTAAAATTATACCAAAAAAACGTTTTTCTTAAAAATCACACAAAAACTGCAGAAACTTTTTTATTTCTTTATAAAAATATGTAAATTTTGTTTAAATAATTTTATTTTCATGAAATCTAATTAGAAATGTAGTTTTAAAATTTTTCGGACGATTACTTTTAAAATTATATCAAAAAAACGTTATTTTTTAGAAATAATGCGTTTTTCTTAAAAATCAAACAAAAACTGCTGTAACTTTTTTATTTCTTTATAAAAAAATGTAAATTTTGTTTAAATAATTTTATTTTCATGAAATCTAATTAGAAATGTAGTTTTAAAAATTTTCGGTCGATTATTTTTAAAATTATACCAAAAAAACGTTTTTCTTAAAAATCACACAAAAACTGCAGAAACTTTTTTATTTCTTTATAAAAAAATGTAAATTTTGTTTAAATAATTTTATTTTCATGAAATCTAATTAGAAATGTAGTTTTAAAATTTTTCGGACGATTACTTTTAAAATTATATCAAAAAAACGTTATTTTTTAGAAATAATGCGTTTTTCTTAAAAATCAAACAAAAACTGCTGTAACTTTTTTATTTCTTTATAAAAAAATGTAAATTTTGTTTAAATAATTTTATTTTCATGAAATCTAATTAGAAATGTAGTTTTAAAATTTTTCGGTCGATTATTTTTAAAATTATACCAAAAAAACGTTTTTCTTAAAAATCACACAAAAACTGCAGAAACTTTTTTATTTCTTTATAAAAAAGTGTAAATTTTGTTTAAATAATATTATTTTCATGAAATCTAATTAGAAATGTAGTTTTAAAATTTTTCGGTCGATTATTTTTAAAATTATACCAAAAAAACCTTTTTCTTAAAAATCAAACAAAAACTGCTGTAACTTTTTTATTTCTTAATAAAAAACTGTAAATTTTGTTTAAATAATTTTATTTTCATGAAATCTAATTAGAAATGTAGTTTTAAAATTTTTCGGACGATTATTTTTAAAATTATACCAAAAAACGTTTTTCTTAAAAATCACACAAAAACTGCAGAAACTTTTTTATTTCTTTATAAAAAATTGTAAATTTTGTTTAAATAATTTTATTTTCATGAAATCTAATTAGAAATGTAGTTTTAAAATTTTTCGGTCGATTATTTTTAAAATTATACCAAAAAAACGTTTTTCTTAAAAATCACACAAAAACTGCAGAAACTTTTTTATTTCTTTATAAAAAAATGTAAATTTTGTTTAAATAATTTTATTTTCATGAAATCTAATTAGAAATGTAGTTTTAAAATTTTTCGGTCGATTATTTTTAAAATTATACCAAAAAAACGTTTTTCTTAAAAATCACACAAAAACTGCAGAAACTTTTTTATTTCTTTATAAAAAAATGTAAATTTTGTTTAAATAATTTTATTTTCATGAAATCTAATTAGAAATGTAGTTTTAAAATTTTTCGGAAGATTACTTTTAAAATTATATCAAAAGAACGTTATTTTTTAGAAATAATGCGTTTTTCTTAAAAATCAAACAAAAACTGCTGTAACTTTTTTATTTCTTTATAAAAAAATGTAAATTTTGTTTAAATAATTTTATTTTCATGAAATCTAATTAGAAATGTAGTTTTAAAATTTTTCGGTCGATTATTTTTAAAATTATACCAAAAAAACTTTTTTCTTAAAAATCACACAAAAACTGCAGAAACTTTTTTATTTCTTTATAAAAAAATGTAAATTTTGTTTAAATAATTTTATTTTCATGAAATCTAATTAGAAATGTAGTTTTAAAATTTTTCGGACGATTACTTTTAAAATTATATCAAAAAAACTTTATTTTTTAGAAATAATGCGTTTTTCTTAAAAATCAAACAAAAACTGCTGTAACTTTTTTATTTCTTTATAAAAAAATGTAAATTTTGTTTAAATAATTTTATTTTCATGAAATCTAATTAGAAATGTAGTTTTAAAATTTTTCGGTCTATTATTTTTAAAATTATACCAAAAAAACGTTTTTCTTAAAAATAACACAAAAACTGCAGAAACTTTTTTATTTCTTTATAAAAAAATGTAAATTTTGTTTAAATAATTTTATTTTCATGAAATCTAATTAGAAATGTAATTTTAAAATTTTTCGGACGATTACTTTTAAAATTATATCAAAAAAACGTTATTTTTTAGAAATAATGCGTTTTTCTTAAAAATCAAACAAAAACTGCTGTAACTTTTTTATTTCTTTATAAAAAAATGTAAATTTTGTTTAAATAATTTTATTTTCATGAAATCTAATTAGAAATGTAGTTTTAAAATTTTTCGGTCGATTATTTTTAAAATTATACCAAAAAAACGTTTTTCTTAAAAATCACACAAAAACTGCAGAAACTTTTTTATTTCTTTATAAAAAAATGTAAATTTTGTTTAAATAATTTTATTTTCATGAAATCTAATTAGAAATGTAGTTTTAAAATTTTTCGGACGATTACTTTTAAAATTATATCAAAAAAACCTTATTTTTTAGAAATAATGCGTTTTTCTTAAAAATCAAACAAAAACTGCTGTAACTTTTTTATTTCTTTATAAAAAAATGTAAATTTTGTTTAAATAATTTTATTTTCATGAAATCTAATTAGAAATGTAGTTTTAAAATTTTTCGGTCGATTATTTTTAAAATTATACCAAAAAAACGTTTTTCTTAAAAATCACACAAAAACTGCAGAAACTTTTTTATTTCTTTATAAAAAAGTGTAAATTTTGTTTAAATAATATTATTTTCATGAAATCTAATTAGAAATGTAGTTTTAAAATTTTTCGGACGATTACTTTTAAAATTATATCAAAAAACGTTATTTTTTAGAAATAATGCGTTTTTCTTAAAAATCAAACAAAAACTACTGTAACTTTTTTATTTCTTTATAAAAAAATGTAAATTTTGTTTAAATAATATTATTTTCATGAAATCTAATTAGAAATGTAGTTTTAAAATTTTTCGGTCGATTATTTTTAAAATTATACCAAAAAAACGTTTTTCTTAAAAATCAAACAAAAACTGCTGTAACTTTTTTATTTCTTAATAAAAAACTGTAAATTTTGTTTAAATAATTTTATTTTCATGAAATCTAATTAGAAATGTAGTTTTAAAATTTTTCGGACGATTATTTTTAAAATTATACCAAAAAAAACGTTTTTCTTAAAAATCACACAAAAACTGCAGAAACTTTTTTATTTCTTTATAAAAAATTGTAAATTTTGTTTAAATAATTTTTTTTTCATGAAATCTAATTAGAAATGTAGTTTTAAAATTTTTCGGTCGATTATTTTTAAAATTATACCAAAAAAACGTTTTTCTTAAAAATCACACAAAAACTGCAGAAACTTTTTTATTTCTTTATAAAAAAATGTAAATTTTGTTTAAATAATTTTATTTTCATGAAATCTAATTAGAAATGTAGTTTTAAAATTTTTCGGACGATT
>CAXARA010001115.1:0-41407 GCA_963971135.1 Stenus bimaculatus
TTATAAAAAAATGTAAATTTTGTTTAAATAATTTTATTTTCATGAAATCTAATTAGAAATGTAGTTTTAAAATTTTTCGGTCGATTATTTTTAAAATTATACCAAAAAAACATTTTTCTTAAAAATCAAACTAAAACTGCTGTAACTTTTTTATTTCTTTATAAAAAAATGTAAATTTTGTTTAAATAATATTATTTTCATGAAATCTAATTAGAAATGTAGTTTTAAAATTTTTCGGATGATTACTTTTAAAATTATATCAAAAAAACGTTATTTTTTAGAAATAATGCGTTTTTCTTAAAAATCAAACAAAAACTGCTGTAACTTTTTTATTTCTTTATAAAAAAATGTAAATTTTGTTTAAATAATTTTATTTTCATGAAATCTAATTAGAAATGTAGTTTTAAAATTTTTCGGTCGATTATTTTTAAAATTATACCAAAAAAACGTTTTTCTTAAAAATCACACAAAAACTGCAGAAACTTTTTTATTTCTTTATAAAAAAATGTAAATTTTGTTTAAATAATTTTATTTTCATGAAATCTAATTAGAAATGTAGTTTTAAAATTTTTCGGACGATTACTTTTAAAATTATATCAAAAAAACGTTATTTTTTAGAAATAATGCGTTTTTCTTAAAAATCAAACAAAAACTGCTGTAACTATTTTATTTCTTTATAAAAAAATGTAAATTTTGTTTAAATAATTTTATTTTCATGAAATCTAATTAGAAATGTAGTTTTAAAATTAATCGGTCGATTATTTTTAAAATTATACCAAAAAAACGTTTTTCTTAAAAATGACACAAAAACTGCAGAAACTTTTTTATTTCTTTATAAAAAAATGTAAATTTTGTTTAAATAATATTATTTTCATGAAATCTAATTAGAAATGTAGTTTTAAAATTTTTCGGACGATTACTTTTAAAATTATATCAAAAAAAACGTTATTTTTTAGAAATAATGCGTTTTTCTTAAAAATCAAACAAAAACTGCTGTAACTTTTTTATTTCTTTATAAAAAAATGTAAATTTTGTTTAAATAATTTTATTTTCATGAAATCTAATTAGAAATGTAGTTTTAAAATTTTTCGGTCGATTATTTTTAAAATTATACCAAAAAAACGTTTTTCTTAAAAATCAAACTAAAACTGCTGTAACTTTTTTATTTCTTTATAAAAAAATGTAAATTTTGTTTAAATAATATTATTTTCATGAAATCTAATTAGAAATGTAGTTTTAAAATTTTTCGGACGATTACTTTTAAAATTATATCAAAAAAACGTTATTTTTTAGAAATAATGCGTTTTTCTTAAAAATCAAACAAAAACTGCTGTAACTTTTTTATTTCTTTATAAAAAAATGTAAATTTTGTTTAAATAATTTTATTTTCATGAAATCTAATTAGAAATGTAGTTTTAAAATTTTTCGGTCGATTATTTTTAAAATTATACCAAAAAAACGTTTTTCTTAAAAATCACACAAAAACTGCAGAAACTTTTTTATTTCTTTATAAAAAAATGTAAATTTTGTTTAAATAATATTATTTTCATGAAATCTAATTAGAAATGTAGTTTTAAAATTTTTCGGACGATTACTTTTAAAATTATATCAAAAAAACGTTATTTTTTAGAAATAATGCGTTTTTCTTAAAAATCAAACAAAAACTGCTGTAACTTTTTTATTTCTTTATAAAAAAATGTAAATTTTGTTTAAATAATTTTATTTTCATGAAATCTAATTAGAAATGTAGTTTTAAAATTTTTCGGTCGATTATTTTTAAAATTATACCAAAAAAACGTTTTTCTTAAAAATCAAACTAAAACTGCTGTAACTTTTTTATTTCTTTATAAAAAAATGTAAATTTTGTTTAAATAATATTATTTTCATGAAATCTAATTAGAAATGTAGTTTTAAAATTTTTCGGACGATTACTTTTAAAATTATATCAAAAAAACGTTATTTTTTAGAAATAATGCGTTTTTCTTAAAAATCAAACAAAAACTGCTGTAACTTTTTTATTTCTTTATAAAAAAATGTAAATTTTGTTTAAATAATTTTATTTTCATGAAATCTAATTAGAAATGTAGTTTTAAAATTTTTCGGTCGATTATTTTTAAAATTATACCAAAAAAACGTTTTTCTTAAAAATCAAACTAAAACTGCTGTAACTTTTTTATTTCTTTATAAAAAAATGTAAATTTTGTTTAAATAATATTATTTTCATGAAATCTAATTAGAAATGTAGTTTTAAAATTTTTCGGACGATTACTTTTAAAATTATATCAAAAAAACTTTATTTTTTAGAAATAATGCGTTTTTCTTAAAAATCAAACAAAAACTGCTGTAACTTTTTTATTTCTTTATAAAAAAATGTAAATTTTGTTTAAATAATTTTATTTTCATGAAATCTAATTAGAAATGTAGTTTTAAAATTTTTCGGTCGATTATTTTTAAAATTATACCAAAAAAACGTTTTTCTTAAAAATCAAACTAAAACTGCTGTAACTTTTTTATTTCTTTATAAAAAAATGTAAATTTTGTTTAAATAATATTATTTTCATGAAATCTAATTATAAATGTAGTTTTAAAATTTTTCGGACGATTACTTTTAAAATTATATCAAAAAAACGTTATTTTTTAGAAATAATGCGTTTCTCTTAAAAATCAAACAAAAACTGCTGTAACTTTTTTATTTCTTTATAAAAAAATGTAAATTTTGTTTAAATAATTTTATTTTCATGAAATCTAATTGGAAATGTAGTTTTAAAATTTTTCGGTCGATTATTTTTAAAATTATACCAAAAAAACGTTTTTCTTAAAAATCACACAAAAACTGCAGAAACTTTTTTATTTCTTTATAAAAAAATGTAAATTTTGTTTAAATAATATTATTTTCATGAAATCTAATTAGAAATGTAGTTTTAAAATTTTTCGGACGATTACTTTTAAAATTATATCAAAAAAACGTTATTTTTTAGAAATAATGCGTTTTTCTTAAAAATCAAACAAAAACTGCTGTAACTTTTTTATTTCTTTTTAAAAAAATGTAAATTTTGTTTAAATAATTTTATTTTCATGAAATCTAATTAGAAATGTAGTTTTAAAATTTTTCGGTCCATTATTTTTAAAATTATACCAAAAAAACGTTTTTCTTAACAATCAAACTAAAACTGCTGTTACTTTTTTATTTCTTTATAAAAAAATGTAAATTTTGTTTAAATAATATTATTTTCATGAAATCTAATTAGAAATGTAGTTTTAAAATTTTTCGGACGATTACTTTTAAAATTATATCAAAAAAACGTTATTTTTTAGAAATAATGCGTTTTTCTTAAAAATCAAACAAAAACTGCTGTAACTTTTTTATTTCTTTATAAAAAAATGTAAATTTTGTTTAAATAATTTTATTTTCATGAAATCTAATTAGAAATGTAGTTTTAAAATTTTTCGGTCGATTATTTTTAAAATTATACCAAAAAAACGTTTTTCTTAAAAATCACACAAAAACTGCAGAAACTTTTTTATTTCTTTATAAAAGAATGTAAATTTTGTTTAAATAATATTATTTTCATGAAATCTAATTAGAAATGTAGTTTTAAAATTTTTCGGACGATTACTTTTAAAATTATATCAAAAAAACGTTATTTTTTAGAAATAATGCGTTTTTCTTAAAAATCAAACAAAAACTGCTGTAACTTTTTTATTTCTTTATAAAAAAATGTAAATTTTGTTTAAATAATTTTATTTTCATGAAATCTAATTAGAAATGTAGTTTTAAAATTTTTCGGTCGATTATTTTTAAAATTATACCAAAAAAACGTTTTTCTTAAAAATCACACAAAAACTGCAGAAACTTTTTTATTTCTTTATAAAAAAATGTAAATTTTGTTTAAATAATATTATTTTCATGAAATCTAATTAGAAATGTAGTTTTAAAATTTTTCGGACGATTACTTTTAAAATTATATCAAAAAAACGATATTTTTTAGAAATAATGCGTTTTTCTTAAAAATCAAACAAAAACTGCTGTAACTTTTATATTTCTTTATAAAAAAATGTAAATTTTGTTTAAATAATATTATTTTTATGAAATCTAATTAGAAATGTAGTTTTAAAATTTTTCGGACGATTACTTTTAAAATTATATCAAAAAAACGTTATTTTTTAGAAATAATGCGTTTTTCTTAAAAATCAAACAAAAACTGCTGTAACTTTTTTATTTCTTTATAAAAAAATGTAAATTTTGTTTAAATAATTTTATTTTCATGAAATCTAATTAGAAATGTAGTTTTAAAATTTTTCGGTCGATTATTTTTAAAATTATACCAAAAAAACGTTTTTCTTAAAAATCACACAAAAACTGCAGAAACTTTTTTATTTCTTTATAAAAAAATGTAAATTTTGTTTAAATAATATTATTTTCATGAAATCTAATTAGAAATGTAGTTTTAAAATTTTTCGGACGATTACTTTTAAAATTATATCAAAAAAACGTTATTTTTTAGAAATAATGCGTTTTTCTTAAAAATCAAACAAAAACTGCTGTAACTTTTTTATTTCTTTATAAAAAAATGTAAATTTTGTTTAAATAATTTTATTTTCATGAAGTCTAATTAGAAATGTAGTTTTAAAATTTTTCGGACGATTACTTTTAAAATTATATCAAAAAAACGTTATTTTTTAGAAATAATGCGTTTTTCTTAAAAATCAAACAAAAACTGCTGTAACTTTTTTATTTCTTTATAAAAAAATGTAAATTTTGTTTAAATAAATTTATTTTCATGAAATCTAATTAGAAATGTAGTTTTAAAATTTTTCGGTCGATTATTTTTAAAATTATACCAAAAAAACGTTTTTCTTAAAAATCAAACTAAAACTGCTGTAACTTTTTTATTTCTTTATAAAAAAATGTAAATTTTGTTTAAATAATATTATTTTCATGAAATCTAATTAGAAATGTAGTTTTAAAATTTTTCGGACGATTACTTTTAAAATTATATCAAAAAAACGTTATTTTTTAGAAATAATGCGTTTTTCTTAAAAATCAAACAAAAACTGCTGTAACTTTTTTATTTCTTTATAAAAAAATGTAAATTTTGTTTAAATAATATTATTTTTATGAAATCTAATTAGAAATGTAGTTTTAAAATTTTTCGGACGATTACTTTTAAAATTATATCAAAAAAACGTAATTTTTTAGAAATAATGCGTTTTTCTTAAAAATCAAACAAAAACTGCTGTAACTTTTTTATATCTTTATAAAAAAATGTAAATTTTGTTTAAATAATTTTATTTTCATGAAATCTAATTAGAAATGTAGTTTTAAAATTTTTCGGTCGATTATTTTTAAAATTATACCAAAAAAACATTTTTCTTAAAAATCAAACTAAAACTGCTGTAACTTTTTTATTTCTTTATAAAAAAATGTAAATTTTGTTTAAATAATATTATTTTCATGAAATCTAATTAGAAATGTAGTTTTAAAATTTTTCGGATGATTACTTTTAAAATTATATCAAAAAAACGTTATTTTTTAGAAATAATGCGTTTTTCTTAAAAATCAAACAAAAACTGCTGTAACTTTTTTATTTCTTTATAAAAAAATGTAAATTTTGTTTAAATAATTTTATTTTCATGAAATCTAATTAGAAATGTTGTTTTAAAATTTTTCGGTCGATTATTTTTAAAATTATACCAAAAAAACGTTTTTCTTAAAAATCACACAAAAACTGCAGAAACTTTTTTATTTCTTTATAAAAAAATGTAAATTTTGTTTAAATAATTTTATTTTCATGAAATCTAATTAGAAATGTAGTTTTAAAATTTTTCGGACGATTACTTTTAAAATTATATCAAAAAAACGTTATTTTTTAGAAATAATGCGTTTTTCTTAAAAATCAAACAAAAACTGCTGTAACTTTTTTATTTCTTTATAAAAAAATGTAAATTTTGTTTAAATAATTTTATTTTCATGAAATCTAATTAGAAATGTAGTTTTAAAATTTTTCGGTCGATTATTTTTAAAATTATACCAAAAAAACGTTTTTCTTAAAAATCAAACTAAAACTGCTGTAACTTTTTTATTTCTTTATAAAAAAATGTAAATTTTGTTTAAATAATATTATTTTCATGAAATCTAATTAGAAATGTAGTTTTAAAATTTTTCGGACGATTACTTTTAAAATTATATCAAAAAAACGTTATTTTTTAGAAATAATGCGTTTTTCTAAAAAATCAAACAAAAACTGCTGTAACTTTTTTATTTCTTTATAAAAAAATGTAAATTTTGTTTAAATAATTTTATTTTCATGAAATCTAATTAGAAATGTAGTTTTAAAATTTTTCGGTCGATTATTTTTAAAATTATACCAAAAAAACGTTTTTCTTAAAAATCACACAAAAACTGCAGAAACTTTTTAATTTCTTTATAAAAAAATGTAAATTTTGTTTAAATAATATTATTTTCATGAAATCTAATTAGAAATGTAGTTTTAAAATTTTTCGGACGATTACTTTTAAAATTATATCAAAAAAACGTTATTTTTTAGAAATAATGCGTTTTTCTTAAAAATCAAACAAAAACTGCTGTAACTTTTTTATTTCTTTATAAAAAAATGTAAATTTTGTTTAAATAATTTTATTTTCATGAAATCTAATTAGAAATGTAGTTTTAAAATTTTTCGGTCGATTATTTTTAAAATTATACCAAAAAAACGTTTTTCTTAAAAATCAAACTAAAACTGCTGTAACTTTTTTATTTCTTTATAAAAAAATGTAAATTTTGTTTAAATAATATTATTTTCATGAAATCTAATTAGAAATGTAGTTTTAAAATTTTTCGGACGATTACTTTTAAAATTATATCAAAAAAACGTTATTTTTTAGAAATAATGCGTTTTTCTTAAAAATCAAACAAAAACTGCTGTAACTTTTTTATTTCTTTATAAAAAAATGTAAATTTTGTTTAAATAATTTTATTTTCATGAAATCTAATTAGAAATGTAGTTTTAAAATTTTTCGGTCGATTATTTTTAAAATTATACCAAAAAAACGTTTTTCTTAAAAATCAAACTAAAACTGCTGTAACTTTTTTATTTCTTTATAAAAAAATGTAAATTTTGTTTAAATAATATTATTTTCATGAAATCTAATTAGAAATGTAGTTTTAAAATTTTTCGGACGATTACTTTTAAAAGTATATCAAAAAAACGTTATTTTTTAGAAATAATGCGTTTTTCTTAAAAATCAAACAAAAACTGCTGTAACTTTTTTATTTCTTTATAAAAAAATGTAAATTTTGTTTAAATAATTTTATTTTCATGAAATCTAATTAAAAATGTAGTTTTAAAATTTTTCGGTCGATTATTTTTAAAATTATACCAAAAAAACGTTTTTCTTAAAAATCAAACTAAAACTGCTGTAACTTTTTTATTTCTTTATAAAAAAATGTAAATTTTGTTTAAATAATATTATTTTCATGAAATCTAATTAGAAATGTAGTTTTAAAATTTTTCGGACGATTACTTTTAAAATTATATCAAAAAAACGTTATTTTTTAGAAATAATGCGTTTTTCTTAAAAATCAAACAAAAACTGCTGTAACTTTTTTATTTCTTTATAAAAAAATGTAAATTTTGTTTAAATAATTTTATTTTCATGAAATCTAATTAGAAATGTAGTTTTAAAATTTTTCGGTCGATTATTTTTAAAATTATACCAAAAAAACGTTTTTCTTAAAAATCAAACTAAAACTGCTGTAACTTTTTTATTTCTTTATAAAAAAATGTAAATTTTGTTTAAATAATATTATTTTCATGAAATCTAATTATAAATGTAGTTTTAAAATTTTTCGGACGATTACTTTTAAAATTATATCAAAAAAACGTTATTTTTTAGAAATAATGCGTTTTTCTTAAAAATCAAACAAAAACTGCTGTAACTTTTTTATTTCTTTATAAAAAAATGTAAATTTTGTTTAAATAATTTTATTTTCATGAAATCTAATTAGAAATGTAGTTTTAAAATTTTTCGGTAGATTATTTTTAAAATTATACCAAAAAAACGTTTTTCTTAAAAATCAAACTAAAACTGCTGTAACTTTTTTATTTCTTTATAAAAAAATGTAAATTTTGTTTATATAATATTATTTTCATGAAATCTAATTAGAAATGTAGTTTTAAAATTTTTCGGACGATTACTTTTAAAATTATATCAAAAAAACGTTATTTTTTAGAAATAATGCGTTTTTCTTAAAAATCAAACAAAAACTGCTGTAACTTTTTTATTTCTTTATAAAAAAATGTAAATTTTGTTTAAATAATTTTATTTTCATGAAATCTAATTAGAAATGTAGTTTTAAAATTTTTCGGTCGATTATTTTTAAAATTATACCAAAAAAACGTTTTTCTTAAAAATCAAACTAAAACTGCTGTAACTTTTTTATTTCTTTATAAAAAAATGTAAATTTTGTTTAAATAATATTATTTTCATGAAATCTAATTAGAAATGTAGTTTTAAAATTTTTCGGACGATTACTTTTAAAATTATATCAAAAAAACGTTATTTTTTAGAAATAATGCGTTTTTCTTAAAAATCAAACAAAAACTGCTGTAACTTTTTTATTTCTTTATAAAAAAATGTAAATTTTGTTTAAATAATTTTATTTTCATGAAATCTAATTAGAAATGTAGTTTTAAAATTTTTCGGTCGATTATTTTTAAAATTATACCAAAAAAACGTTTTTCTTAAAAATCACACAAAAACTGCAGAAACTTTTTTATTTCTTTATATAAAAATGCAAATTTTGTTTAAATAATTTTATTTTCATGAAATCTAATTAGAAATGTAGTTTTAAAATTTTTCGGACGATTACTTTTAAAATTATATCAAAAAAACGTTATTTTTTAGAAATAATGCGTTTTTCTTAAAAATCAAACAAAAACTGCTGTAACTTTTTTATTTCTTTATAAAAAAATGTAAATTTTGTTTAAATAATTTTATTTTCATGAAATCTAATTAGAAATGTAGTTTTAAAATTTTTCGGTCGATTATTTTTAAAATTATACCAAAAAAACGTTTTTCTTAAAAATCAAACTAAAACTGCTGTAACTTTTTTATTTCTTTATAAAAAAATGTAAATTTTGTTTAAATAATATTATTTTCATGAAATCTAATTAGAAATGTAGTTTTAAAATTTTTCGGACGATTACTTTTAAAATTATATCAAAAAAACGTTATTTTTTAGAAATAATGCGTTTTTCTTAAAAATCAAACAAAAACTGCTGTAACTTTTTTATTTCTTTATAAAAAAATGTAAATTTTGTTTAAATAATTTTATTTTCATGAAATCTAATTAGAAATGTAGTTTTAAAATTTTTCGGTCGATTATTTTTAAAATTATACCAAAAAAACATTTTTCTTAAAAATCACACAAAAACTGCAGAAACTTTTTTATTTCTTTATAAAAAAATGTAAATTTTAATTAAATAATTTTATTTTCATGAAATCTAATTAGAAATGTAGTTTTAAAATTTTTCGGACGATTACTTTTAAAATTATATCAAAAAAACGTTATTTTTTAGAAATAATGCGTTTTTCTTAAAAATCAAACAAAAACTGCTGTAACTTTTTTATTTCTATATAAAAAAATGTAAATTTTGTTTAAATAATTTTATTTTCATGAAATCTAATTAGAAATGTAGTTTTAAAATTTTTCGGTCGATTATTTTTAAAATTATACCAAAAAAACGTTTTTCTTAAAAATCAAACTAAAACTGCTGTAACTTTTTTATTTCTTTATAAAAAAATGTAAATTTTGTTTAAATAATATTATTTTCATGAAATCTAATTAGAAATGTAGTTTTAAAATTTTTCGGACGATTACTTTTAAAATTATATCAAAAAAACGTTATTTTTTAGAAATAATGCGTTTTTCTTAAAAATCAAACAAAAACTGCTGTAACTTTTTTATTTCTTTATAAAAAAATGTAAATTTTGTTTAAATAATTTTATTTTCATGAAATCTAATTAGAAATGTAGTTTTAAAATTTTTCGGTCGATTATTTTTAAAATTATACCAAAAAAACGTTTTTCTTAAAAATCAAACTAAAACTGCTGTAACTTTTTTATTTCTTTATAAAAAAATGTAAATTTTGTTTAAATAATTTTATTTTCATGAAATCTAATTAGAAATGTAGTTTTAAAATTTTTCGGTCGATTATTTTTAAAATTATACCAAAAAAACGTTTTTCTTAAAAATCAAACTAAAACTGCTGTAACTTTTTTATTTCTTTATAAAAAAATGTAAATTTTGTTTAAATAATATTATTTTCATGAAATCTAATTAGAAATGTAGTTTTAAAATTTTTCGGACGATTACTTTTAAAATTATATCAAAAAAACGTTATTTTTTAGAAATAATGCGTTTTTCTTAAAAATCAAACAAAAACTGCTGTAACTTTTTTATTTCTTTATAAAAAAATGTAAATTTTGTTTAAATAATTTTATTTTCATGAAATCTAATTAGAAATGTAGTTTTAAAATTTTTCGGTCGATTATTTTTAAAATTATACCAAAAAAACGTTTTTCTTAAAAATCAAACAAAAACTGCTGTAACTTTTTTATTTCTTTATAAAAAAATGTAAATTTTGTTTAAATAATTTTATTTTCATGAAATCTAATTAGAAATGTAGTTTTAAAATTTTTCGGTCGATTATTTTTAAAATTATACCAAAAAAACGTTTTTCATAAAAATCAAACTAAAACTGCTGTAACTTTTTTATTTCTTTATAAAAAAATGTAAATTTTGTTTAAATAATATTATTTTCATGAAATCTAATTAGAAATGTAGTTTTAAAATTTTTCGGACGATTACTTTTAAAATTATATCAAAAAAACGTTATTTTTTAGAAATAATGCGTTTTTCTTAAAAATCAAACAAAAACTGCTGTAACTTTTTTATTTCTTTATAAAAAAATGTAAATTTTGTTTAAATAATTTTATTTTCATGAAATCTAATTAGAAATGTAGTTTTAAAATTTTTCGGTCGATTATTTTTAAAATTATACCAAAAAAACGTTTTTCTTAAAAATCACACAAAAACTGCAGAAACTTTTTTATTTCTTTATATAAAAATGTAAATTTTGTTTAAATAATTTTATTTTCATGAAATCTAATTAGAAATGTAGTTTTAAAATTTTTCGGACGATTACTTTTAAAATTATATCAAAAAAACGTTATTTTTTAGAAATAATGCGTTTTTCTTAAAAATCAAACAAAAACTGCTGTAACTTTTTTATTTCTTTATAAAAAAATGTAAATTTTGTTTAAATAATTTTATTTTCATGAAATCTAATTAGAAATGTAGTTTTAAAATTTTTCGGTCGATTATTTTTAAAATTATACCAAAAAAACGTTTTTCTTAAAAATCACACAAAAACTGCAGAAACTTTTTTATTTCTTTATAAAAAAATGTAAATTTTGTTTAAATAATTTTATTTTCATGAAATCTAATTAGAAATGTAGTTTTAAAATTTTTCGGTCGATTATTTTTAAAATTATACCAAAAAAACGTTTTTCTTAAAAATCAAACTAAAACTGCTGTAACTTTTTTATTTCTTTATAAAAAAATGTAAATTTTGTTTAAATAATATTATTTTCATGAAATCTAATTAGAAATGTAGTTTTAAAATTTTTCGGACGATTACTTTTAAAATTATATCAAAAAAACGTTATTTTTTAGAAATAATGCGTTTTTCTTAAAAATCAAACAAAAACTGCTGTAACTTTTTTATTTCTTTATAAAAAAATGTAAATTTTGTTTAAATAATTTTATTTTCATGAAATCTAATTAGAATTGTAGTTTTAAAATTTTTCGGTCGATTATTTTTAAAATTATACCAAAAAAACGTTTTTCTTAAAAATCACACAAAAACTGCAGAAACTTTTTTATTTCTTTATAAAAAAATGTAAATTTTGTTTAAATAATTTTATTTTTATGAAATCTAATTAGAAATGTAGTTTTAAAATTTTTCGGACGATTACTTTTAAAATTATATCAAAAAAACGTTATTTTTTAGAAATAATGCGTTTTTCTTAAAAATCAAACAAAAACTGCTGTAACTTTTTTATTTCTTTATAAAAAAATGTAAATTTTGTTTAAATAATTTTATTTTCATGAAATCTAATTAGAAATGTAGTTTTAAAATTTTTCGGTCGATTATTTTTAAAATTATACCAAAAAAACGTTTTTCTTAAAAATCAAACTAAAACTGCTGTAACTTTTTTATTTCTTTATAAAAAAATGTAAATTTTGTTTAAATAATATTATTTTCATGAAATCTAATTAGAAATGTAGTTTTAAAATTTTTCGGACGATTACTTTTAAAATTATATCAAAAAAACGTTATTTTTTAGAAATAATGCGTTTTTCTTAAAAATCAAACAAAAACTGCTGTAACTTTTTTATTTCTTTATAAAAAAATGTAAATTTTGTTTAAATAATTTTATTTTCATGAAATCTAATTAGAAATGTAGTTTTAAAATTTTTCGGTCGATTATTTTTAAAATTATACCAAAAAAACGTTTTTCTTAAAAATCACACAAAAACTGCAGAAACTTTTTTATTTCTTTATAAAAAAATGTAAATTTTGTTTAAATAATTTTATTTTCATGAAATCTAATTAGAAATGTAGTTTTAAAATTTTTCGGACGATTACTTTTAAAATTATATCAAAAAAACGTTATTTTTTAGAAATAATGCGTTTTTCTTAAAAATCAAACAAAAACTGCTGTAACTTTTTTATTTCTTTATAAAAAAATGTAAATTTTGTTTAAATAATTTTATTTTCATGAAATCTAATTAGAAATGTAGTTTTAAAATTTTTCGGTCGATTATTTTTAAAATTATACCAAAAAAACGTTTTTCTTAAAAATCAAACTAAAACTGCTGTAACTTTTTTATTTCTTTATAAAAAAATGTAAATTTTGTTTAAATAATATTATTTTCATGAAATCTAATTAGAAATGTAGTTTTAAAATTTTTCGGACGATTACTTTTAAAATTATATCAAAAAAACGTTATTTTTTAGAAATAATGCGTTTTTCTTAAAAATCAAACAAAAACTGCTGTAACTTTTTTATTTCTTTATAAAAAAATGTAAATTTTGTTTAAATAATTTTATTTTCATGAAATCTAATTAGAAATGTAGTTTTAAAATTTTTCGGTCGATTATTTTTAAAATTATACCAAAAAAACGTTTTTCTTAAAAATCACACAAAAACTGCAGAAACTTTTTTATTTCTTTATAAAAAAATGTAAATTTTGTTTAAATAATTTTATTTTCATGAAATCTAATTAGAAATGTAGTTTTAAAATTTTTCGGACGATTACTTTTAAAATTATATCAAAAAAACGTTATTTTTTAGAAATAATGCGTTTTTCTTAAAAATCAAACAAAAACTGCTGTAACTTTTTTATTTCTTTATAAAAAAATGTAAATTTTGTTTAAATAATTTTATTTTCATGAAATCTAATTGGAAATGTAGTTTTAAAATTTTTCGGTCGATTATTTTTAAAATTATACCAAAAAAACGTTTTTCTTAAAAATCACACAAAAACTGCAGAAACTTTTTTATTTCTTTATAAAAAAATGTAAATTTTGTTTAAATAATATTATTTTCATGAAATCTAATTAGAAATGTAGTTTTAAAATTTTTCGGACGATTACTTTTAAAATTATATCAAAAAAACGTTATTTTTTAGAAATAATGCGTTTTTCTTAAAAATCAAACAAAAACTGCTGTAACTTTTTTATTTCTTTATAAAAAAATGTAAATTTTGTTTAAATAATTTTATTTTCATGAAATCTAATTAGAAATGTAGTTTTAAAATTTTTCGGTCGATTATTTTTAAAATTATACCAAAAAAACGTTTTTCTTAACAATCAAACTAAAACTGCTGTAACTTTTTTATTTCTTTATAAAAAAATGTAAATTTTGTTTAAATAATATTATTTTCATGAAATCTAATTAGAAATGTAGTTTTAAAATTTTTCGGACGATTACTTTTAAAATTATATCAAAAAAACGTTATTTTTTAGAAATAATGCGTTTTTCTTAAAAATCAAACAAAAACTGCTGTAACTTTTTTATTTCTTTATAAAAAAATGTAAATTTTGTTTAAATAATTTTATTTTCATGAAATCTAATTAGAAATGTGGTTTTAAAATTTTTCGGTCGATTATTTTTAAAATTATACCAAAAAAACGTTTTTCTTAAAAATCACACAAAAACTGCAGAAACTTTTTTATTTCTTTATAAAAGAATGTAAATGTTGTTTAAATAATATTATTTTCATGAAATCTAATTAGAAATGTAGTTTTAAAATTTTTCGGACGATTACTTTTAAAATTATATCAAAAAAACGTTATTTTTTAGAAATAATGCGTTTTTCTTAAAAATCAAACAAAAACTGCTGTAACTTTTTTATTTCTTTATAAAAAAATGTAAATTTTGTTTAAATAATTTTATTTTCATGAAATCTAATTAGAAATGTAGTTTTAAAATTTTTCGGTCGATTATTTTTAAAATTATACCAAAAAAACGTTTTTCTTAAAAATCACACAAAAACTGCAGAAACTTTTTTATTTCTTTATAAAAAAATGTAAATTTTGTTTAAATAATATTATTTTCATGAAATCTAATTAGAAATGTAGTTTTAAAATTTTTCGGACGATTACTTTTAAAATTATAACAAAAAAACGTTATTTTTTAGAAATAATGCGTTTTTCTTAAAAATCAAACAAAAACTGCTGTAACTTTTATATTTCTTTATAAAAAAATGTAAATTTTGTTTAAATAATATTATTTTTATGAAATCTAATTAGAAATGTAGTTTTAAAATTTTTCGGACGATTACTTTTAAAATTATATCAAAAAAACGTTATTTTTTAGAAATAATGCGTTTTTCTTAAAAATCAAACAAAAACTGCTGTAACTTTTTTATTTCTTTATAAAAAAATGTAAATTTTGTTTAAATAATTTTATTTTTATGAAATCTAATTAGAAATGTAGTTTTAAAATTTTTCGGTCGATTATTTTTAAAATTATACCAAAAAAACGTTTTTCTTAAAAATCACACAAAAACTGCAGAAACTTTTTTATTTCTTTATAAAAAAATGTAAATTTTGTTTAAATAATATTATTTTCATGAAATCTAATTAGAAATGTAGTTTTAAAATTTTTCGGACGATTACTTTTAAAATTATATCAAAAAAACGTTATTTTTTAGAAATAATGCGTTTTTCTTAAAAATCAAACAAAAACTGCTGTAACTTTTTTATTTCTTTATAAAAAAATGTAAATTTTGTTTAAATAATTTTATTTTCATGAAATCTAATTAGAAATGTAGTTTTAAAATTTTTCGGACGATTACTTTTAAAATTATATCAAAAAAACGTTATTTTTTAGAAATAATGCGTTTTTCTTAAAAATCAAACAAAAACTGCTGTAACTTTTTTATTTCTTTATAAAAAAATGTAAATTTTGTTTAAATAATTTTATTTTCATGAAATCTAATTAGAAATGTAGTTTTAAAATTTTTCGGTCGATTATTTTTAAAATTATACCAAAAAAACGTTTTTCTTAAAAATCACACAAAAACTGCAGAAACTTTTTTATTTCTTTATAAAAAAATGTAAATTTTGTTTAAATAATATTATTTTCATGAAATCTAATTAAAAATGTAGTTTTAAAATTTTTCGGACGATTACTTTTAAAATTATAACAAAAAAACGTTATTTTTTAGAAATAATGCGTTTTTCTTAAAAATCAAACAAAAACTGCTGTAACTTTTATATTTCTTTATAAAAAAATGTAAATTTTGTTTAAATAATATTATTTTTATGAAATCTAATTAGAAATGTAGTTTTAAAATTTTTCGGACGATTACTTTTAAAATTATATCAAAAAAACGTTATTTTTTAGAAATAATGCGTTTTTCTTAAAAATCAAACAAAAACTGCTGTAACTTTTTTATTTCTTTATAAAAAAATGTAAATTTTGTTTAAATAATTTTATTTTTATGAAATCTAATTAGAAATGTAGTTTTAAAATTTTTCGGTCGATTATTTTTAAAATTATACCAAAAAAACGTTTTTCTTAAAAATCACACAAAAACTGCAGAAACTTTTTTATTTCTTTATAAAAAAATGTAAATTTTGTTTAAATAATATTATTTTCATGAAATCTAATTAGAAATGTAGTTTTAAAATTTTTCGGACGATTACTTTTAAAATTATATCAAAAAAACGTTATTTTTTAGAAATAATGCGTTTTTCTTAAAAATCAAACAAAAACTGCTGTAACTTTTTTATTTCTTTATAAAAAAATGTAAATTTTGTTTAAATAATTTTATTTTCATGAAATCTAATTAGAAATGTAGTTTTAAAATTTTTCGGACGATTACTTTTAAAATTATATCAAAAAAACGTTATTTTTTAGAAATAATGCGTTTTTCTTAAAAATCAAACAAAAACTGCTGTAACTTTTTTATTTCTTTATAAAAAAATGTAAATTTTGTTTAAATAAATTTATTTTCATGAAATCTAATTAGAAATGTAGTTTTAAAATTTTTCGGTCGATTATTTTTAAAATTATACCAAAAAAACGTTTTTCTTAAAAATCAAACTAAAACTGCTGTAACTTTTTTATTTCTTTATAAAAAAATGTAAATTTTGTTTAAATAATATTATTTTCATGAAATCTAATTAGAAATGTAGTTTTAAAATTTTTCGGACGATTACTTTTAAAATTATATCAAAAAAACGTTATTTTTTAGAAATAATGCGTTTTTCTTAAAAATCAAACAAAAACTGCTGTAACTTTTTTATTTCTTTATAAAAAAATGTAAATTTTGTTTAAATAATATTATTTTCATGAAATCTAATTAGAAATGTAGTTTTAAAATTTTTCGGACGATTACTTTTAAAATTATATCAAAAAAACGTAATTTTTTAGAAATAATGCGTTTTTCTTAAAAATCAAACAAAAACTGCTGTAACTTTTTTATTTCTTTATAAAAGAATGTAAATGTTGTTTAAATAATATTATTTTCATGAAATCTAATTAGAAATGTAGTTTTAAAATTTTTCGGACGATTACTTTTAAAATTATATCAAAAAAACGTTATTTTTTAGAAATAATGCGTTTTTCTTAAAAATCAAACAAAAACTGCTGTAACTTTTATATTTCTTTATAAAAAAATGTAAATTTTGTTTAAATAATATTATTTTTATGAAATCTAATTAGAAATGTAGTTTTAAAATTTTTCGGACGATTACTTTTAAAACTACATCAAAAAAACGTTATTTTTTAGAAATAATGCGTTTTTCTTAAAAATCAAACAAAAACTGCTGTAACTTTTTTATTTCTTTATAAAAAAATGTAAATTTTGTTTAAATAATTTTATTTTCATGAAATCTAATTAGAAATGTAGTTTTAAAATTTTTCGGTCGATTATTTTTAAAATTATACCAAAAAAACGTTTTTCTTAAAAATCACACAAAAACTGCAGAAACTTTTTTATTTCTTTATAAAAAAATGTAAATTTTGTTTAAATAATATTATTTTCATGAAATCTAATTAGAAATGTAGTTTTAAAATTTTTCGGACGATTACTTTTAAAATTATATCAAAAAAACGTTATTTTTTAGAAATAATGCGTTTTTCTTAAAAATCAAACAAAAACTGCTGTAACTTTTTTATTTCTTTATAAAAAAATGTAAATTTTGTTTAAATAATTTTATTTTCATGAAATCTAATTAGAAATGTAGTTTTAAAATTTTTCGGACGATTACTTTTAAAATTATATCAAAAAAACGTTATTTTTTAGAAATAATGCGTTTTTCTTAAAAATCAAACAAAAACTGCTGTAACTTTTTTATTTCTTTATAAAAAAATGTAAATTTTGTTTAAATAAATTTATTTTCATGAAATCTAATTAGAAATGTAGTTTTAAAATTTTTCGGTCGATTATTTTTAAAATTATACCAAAAAAACGTTTTTCTTAAAAATCAAACTAAAACTGCTGTAACTTTTTTATTTCTTTATAAAAAAATGTAAATTTTGTTTAAATAATATTATTTTCATGAAATCTAATTAGAAATGTAGTTTTAAAATTTTTCGGACGATTACTTTTAAAATTATATCAAAAAAACGTTATTTTTTAGAAATAATGCGTTTTTCTTAAAAATCAAACAAAAACTGCTGTAACTTTTTTATTTCTTTATAAAAAAATGTAAATTTTGTTTAAATAATATTATTTTCATGAAATCTAATTAGAAATGTAGTTTTAAAATTTTTCGGACGATTACTTTTAAAATTATATCAAAAAAACGTAATTTTTTAGAAATAATGCGTTTTTCTTAAAAATCAAACAAAAACTGCTGTAACTTTTTTATTTCTTTATAAAAAAATGTAAATTTTGTTTAAATAATTTTATTTTCATGAAATCTAATTAGAAATGTAGTTTTAAAATTTTTCGGTCGATTATTTTTAAAATTATACCAAAAAAACATTTTTCTTAAAAATCAAACTAAAACTGCTGTAACTTTTTTATTTCTTTATAAAAAAATGTAAATTTTGTTTAAATAATATTATTTTCATGAAATCTAATTAGAAATGTAGTTTTAAAATTTTTCGGATGATTACTTTTAAAATTATATCAAAAAAACGTTATTTTTTAGAAATAATGCGTTTTTCTTAAAAATCAAACAAAAACTGCTGTAACTTTTTTATTTCTTTATAAAAAAATGTAAATTTTGTTTAAATAATTTTATTTTCATGAAATCTAATTAGAAATGTAGTTTTAAAATTTTTCGGTCGATTATTTTTAAAATTATACCAAAAAAACGTTTTTCTTAAAAATCACACAAAAACTGCAGAAACTTTTTTATTTCTTTATAAAAAAGTGTAAATTTTGTTTAAATAATTTTATTTTCATGAAATCTAATTAGAAATGTAGTTTTAAAATTTTTCGGACGATTACTTTTAAAATTATATCAAAAAAACGTTATTTTTTAGAAATAATGCGTTTTTCTTAAAAATCAAACAAAAACTGCTGTAACTTTTTTATTTCTTTATAAAAAAATGTAAATTTTGTTTAAATAATTTTATTTTCATGAAATCTAATTAGAAATGTAGTTTTAAAATTTTTTGGTCAATTATTTTTAAAATTATACCAAAAAAACGTTTTTCTTAAAAATCAAACAAAAACTGCAGAAACTTTTTTATTTTTTTATAAAAAAATGTAAATTTTGTTTAAATAATTTTATTTTCATGAAATCTAATTAGAAATGTAGTTTTAAAATTTTTCGGACGATTACTTTTAAAATTATACCAAAAAAACGTTTTTCTTAAAAATCACACAAAAACTGCAGAAACTTTTTTATTTCTTTATAAAAAAATGTAAATTTTGTTTAAATAATATTATTTTAATGAAATCTAATTAGAAATGTAGTTTTAAAATTTTTCGGACGATTACTTTTAAAATTATATCAAAAAAACGTTATTTTTTAGAAATAATGCGTTTTTCTTAAAAATCAAACAAAAACTGCTGTAATTTTTTTATTTCTTTATAAAAAAATGTAAATTTTGTTTAAATAATTTTATTTTCATGAAATCTAATTAGAAATGTAGTTTTAAAATTTTTCGGTCGATTATTTTTAAAATTATACCAAAAAAACGTTTTTCTTAAAAATCACACAAAAACTGCAGAAACTTTTTTATTTCTTTATAAAAAAATGTAAATTTTGTTTAAATAATATTATTTTCATGAAATCTAATTAGAAATGTAGTTTTAAAATTTTTCGGACGATTACTTTTAAAATTATATCAAAAAAACGTTATTTTTTAGAAATAATGCGTTTTTCTTAAAAATCAAACAAAAACTGCTGTAACTTTTTTATTTCTTTATAAAAAAATGTAAATTTTGTTTAAATAATTTTATTTTCATGAAATCTAATTAGAAATGTAGTTTTAAAATTTTTCGGTCGATTATTTTTAAAATTATACCAAAAAAACGTTTTTCTTAAAAATCAAACTAAAACTGCTGTAACTTTTTTATTTCTTTATAAAAAAATGTAAATTTTGTTTAAATAATATTATTTTCATGAAATCTAATTAGAAATGTAGTTTTAAAATTTTTCGGACGATTACTTTTAAAATTATATCAAAAAAACGTTATTTTTTAGAAATAATGCGTTTTTCTTAAAAATCAAACAAAAACTGCTGTAACTTTTTTATTTCTTTATAAAAAAATGTAAATTTTGTTTAAATAATTTTATTTTCATGAAATCTAATTAGAAATGTAGTTTTAAAATTTTTCGGTCGATTATTTTTAAAATTATACCAAAAAAACGTTTTTCTTAAAAATCACACAAAAACTGCAGAAACTTTTTTATTTCTTTATATAAAAATGCAAATTTTGTTTAAATAATTTTATTTTCATGAAATCTAATTAGAAATGTAGTTTTAAAATTTTTCGGACGATTACTTTTAAAATTATATCAAAAAAAACGTTATTTTTTAGAAATAATGCGTTTTTCTTAAAAATCAAACAAAAACTGCTGTAACTTTTTTATTTCTTTATAAAAAAATGTAAATTTTGTTTAAATAATTTTATTTTCATGAAATCTAATTAGAAATGTAGTTTTAAAATTTTTCGGTCGATTATTTTTAAAATTATACCAAAAAAACGTTTTTATTAAAAATCAAACTAAAACTGCTGTAACTTTTTTATTTCCTTATAAAAAAATGTAAATTTTGTTTAAATAATATTATTTTCATGAAATCTAATTAGAAATGTAGTTTTAAAATTTTTCGGACGATTACTTTTAAAATTATATCAAAAAAACGTTATTTTTTAGAAATAATGCGTTTTTCTTAAAAATCAAACAAAAACTGCTGTAACTTTTTTATTTCTTTATAAAAAAATGTAAATTTTATTTAAATAATTTTATTTTCATGAAATCTAATTAGAAATGTAGTTTTAAAATTTTTCGGTCGATTATTTTTAAAATTATACCAAAAAAACGTTTTTCTTAAAAATCACACAAAAACTGCAGAAACTTTTTTATTTCTTTATAAAAAAATGTAAATTTTGTTTAAATAATTTTATTTTCATGAAATCTAATTAGAAATGTAGTTTTAAAATTTTTCGGTCGATTATTTTTAAAATTATACCAAAAAAACATTTTTCTTAAAAATCACACAAAAACTGCAGAAACTTTTTTATTTCTTTATCAAAAAATGTAAATTTTAATTAAATAAATTTATTTTCATGAAATCTAATTAGAAATGTAGTTTTAAAATTTTTCGGACGATTACTTTTAAAATTATATCAAAAAAACGTTATTTTTTAGAAATAATGCGTTTTTCTTAAAAATCAAACAAAAACTGCTGTAACTTTTTTATTTCTTTATAAAAAAATGTAAATTTTGTTTAAATAATTTTATTTTCATGAAATCTAATTAGAAATGTAGTTTTAAAATTTTTCGGTCGATTATTTTTAAAATTATACCAAAAAAACGTTTTTCTTAAAAATCAAACTAAAACTGCTATAACTTTTTTATTTCTTTATAAAAAAATGTAAATTTTGTTTAAATAATATTATTTTCATGAAATCTAATTAGAAATGTAGTTTTAAAATTTTTCGGACGATTACTTTTAAAATTATATCAAAAAAACGTTATTTTTTAGAAATAATGCGTTTTTCTTAAAAATCAAACAAAAACTGCTGTAACTTTTTTATTTCTTTATAAAAAAATGTAAATTTTGTTTAAATAATTTTATTTTCATGAAATCTAATTAGAAATGTAGTTTTAAAATTTTTCGGTCGATTATTTTTAAAATTATACCAAAAAAACGTTTTTCTTAAAAATCACACAAAAACTGCAGAAACTTTTTTATTTCTTTATAAAAAAATGTAAATTTTGTTTAAATAATTTTATTTTCATGAAATCTAATTAGAAATGTAGTTTTAAAATTTTTCGGACGATTACTTTTAAAATTATATCAAAAGAACGTTATTTTTTAGAAATAATGCGTTTTTCTTAAAAATCAAACAAAAACTGCTGTAACTTTTTTATTTCTTTATAAAAAAATGTAAATTTTGTTTAAATAATTTTATTTTCATGAAATCTAATTAGAAATGTAGTTTTAAAATTTTTCGGTCGATTATTTTTAAAATTATACCAAAAAAACGTTTTTCTTAAAAATCACACAAAAACTGCAGAAACTTTTTTATTTCTTTATAAAAAAATGTAAATTTTGTTTAAATAATATTATTTTCATGAAATCTAATTAGAAATGTAGTTTTAAAATTTTTCGGACGATTACTTTTAAAATTATATCAAAAAAACGTTATTTTTTAGAAATAATGCGTTTTTCTTAAAAATCAAACAAAAACTGCTGTAACTTTTTTATTTCTTTATAAAAAAATGTAAATTTTGTTTAAATAATTTTATTTTCATGAAATCTAATTAGAAATGTAGTTTTAAAATTTTTCGGTCGATTATTTTTAAAATTATACCAAAAAAACGTTTTTCTTAAAAATCAAACTAAAACTGCTGTAACTTTTTTATTTCTTTATAAAAAAATGTAAATTTTGTTTAAATAATATTATTTTCATGAAATCTAATTAGAAATGTAGTTTTAAAATTTTTCGGACGATTACTTTTAAAATTATATCAAAAAAACGTTATTTTTTAGAAATAATGCGTTTTTCTTAAAAATCAAACAAAAACTGCTGTAACTTTTTTATTTCTTTATAAAAAAATGTAAATTTTGTTTAAATAATTTTATTTTCATGAAATCTAATTAGAAATGTAGTTTTAAAATTTTTCGGTCGATTATTTTTAAAATTATACCAAAAAAACGTTTTTCTTAAAAATCACACAAAAACTGCAGAAACTTTTTTATTTCTTTATAAAAAAATGTAAATTTTGTTTAAATAATTTTATTTTCATGAAATCTAATTAGAAATGTAGTTTTAAAATTTTTCGGACGATTACTTTTAAAATTATATCAAAAAAACGTTATTTTTTAGAAATAATGCGTTTTTCTTAAAAATCAAACAAAAACTGCTGTAACTTTTTTATTTCTTTATAAAAAAATGTAAATTTTGTTTAAATAATTTTATTTTCATGAAATCTAATTAGAAATGTAGTTTTAAAATTTTTCGGTCGATTATTTTTAAAATTATACCAAAAAAACGTTTTTCTTAAAAATCACACAAAAACTGCAGAAACTTTTTTATTTCTTTATAAAAAAATGTAAATTTTGTTTAAATAATTTTATTTTCATGAAATCTAATTAGAAATGTAGTTTTAAAATTTTTCGGACGATTACTTTTAAAATTATATCAAAAAAACGTTATTTTTTAGAAATAATGCGTTTTTCTTAAAAATCAAACAAAAACTGCTGTAACTTTTTTATTTCTTTATAAAAAAATGTAAATTTTGTTTAAATAATTTTATTTTCATGAAATCTAATTAGAAATGTAGTTTTAAAATTTTTCGGTCGATTATTTTTAAAATTATACCAAAAAAACGTTTTTCTTAAAAATCAAACTAAAACTGCTGTAACTTTTTTATTTCTTTATAAAAAAATGTAAATTTTGTTTAAATAATATTATTTTCATGAAATCTAATTAGAAATGTAGTTTTAAAATTTTTCGGACGATTACTTTTAAAATTATATCAAAAAAACGTTATTTTTTAGAAATAATGCGTTTTTCTTAAAAATCAAACAAAAACTGCTGTAACTTTTTTATTTCTTTATAAAAAAATGTACATTTTGTTTAAATAATTTTATTTTCATGAAATCTAATTAGAAATGTAGTTTTAAAATTTTTCGGTCGATTATTTTTAAAATTATACCAAAAAAACGTTTTTCTTAAAAATCAAACTAAAACTGCTGTAACTTTTTTATTTCTTTATAAAAAAATGTAAATTTTGTTTAAATAATATTATTTTCATGAAATCTAATTAGAAATGTAGTTTTAAAATTTTTCGGACGATTACTTTTAAAATTATATCAAAAAAACGTTATTTTTTAGAAATAATGCGTTTTTCTTAAAAATCAAACAAAAACTGCTGTAACTTTTTTATTTCTTTATAAAAAAATGTAAATTTTGTTTAAATAATTTTATTTTCATGAAATCTAATTAGAAATGTAGTTTTAAAATTTTTCGGTCGATTATTTTTAAAATTATACCAAAAAAACATTTTTCTTAAAAATCACACAAAAACTGCAGAAACTTTTTTATTTCTTTATAAAAAAATGTAAATTTTAATTAAATAATTTTATTTTCATGAAATCTAATTAGAAATGTAGTTTTAAAATTTTTCGGACGATTACTTTTAAAATTATATCAAAAAAACGTTATTTTTTAGAAATAATGCGTTTTTCTTAAAAATCAAACAAAAACTGCTGTAACTTTTTTATTTCTTTATAAAAAAATGTAAATTTTGTTTAAATAATTTTATTTTCATGAAATCTAATTAGAAATGTAGTTTTAAAATTTTTCGGTCGATTATTTTTAAAATTATACCAAAAAAACGTTTTTCTTAAAAATCAAACTAAAACTGCTATAACTTTTTTATTTCTTTATAAAAAAATGTAAATTTTGTTTAAATAATATTATTTTCATGAAATCTAATTAGAAATGTAGTTTTAAAATTTTTCGGACGATTACTTTTAAAATTATATCAAAAAAACGTTATTTTTTAGAAATAATGCGTTTTTCTTAAAAATCAAACAAAAACTGCTGTAACTTTTTTATTTCTTTATAAAAAAATGTAAATTTTGTTTAAATAATTTTATTTTCATGAAATCTAATTAGAAATGTAGTTTTAAAATTTTTCGGTCGATTATTTTTAAAATTATACCAAAAAACGTTTTTCTTAAAAATCACACAAAAACTGCAGAAACTTTTTTATTTCTTTATAAAAAAATGTAAATTTTGTTTAAATAATTTTATTTTCATGAAATCTAATTAGAAATGTAGTTTTAAAATTTTTCGGACGATTACTTTTAAAATTATATCAAAAAAACGTTATTTTTTAGAAATAATGCGTTTTTCTTAAAAATCAAACAAAAACTGCTGTAACTTTTTTATTTCTTTATAAAAAAATGTAAATTTTGTTTAAATAATTTTATTTTCATAAAATCTAATTAGAAATGTAGTTTTAAAATTTTTCGGTCGATTATTTTTAAAATTATACCAAAAAAACGTTTTTCTTAAAAATCACACAAAAACTGCAGAAACTTTTTTATTTCTTTATAAAAAAATGTAAATTTTGTTTAAATAATATTATTTTCATGAAATCTAATTAGAAATGTAGTTTTAAAATTTTTCGGACGATTACTTTTAAAATTATATCAAAAAAACGTTATTTTTTAGAAATAATGCGTTTTTCTTAAAAATCAAACAAAAACTGCTGTAACTTTTTTATTTCTTTATAAAAAAATGTAAATTTTGTTTAAATAATTTTATTTTCATGAAATCTAATTAGAAATGTAGTTTTAAAATTTTTCGGTCGATTATTTTTAAAATTATACCAAAAAAACGTTTTTCTTAAAAATCAAACTAAAACTGCTGTAACTTTTTTATTTCTTTATAAAAAAATGTAAATTTTGTTTAAATAATATTATTTTCATGAAATCTAATTAGAAATGTAGTTTTAAAATTTTTCGGACGATTACTGTTAAAATTATATCAAAAAAACGTTATTTTTTAGAAATAATGCGTTTTTCTTAAAAATCAAACAAAAACTGCTGTAACTTTTTTATTTCTTTATAAAAAAATGTAAATTTTGTTTAAATAATTTTATTTTCATGAAATCTAATTATAAATGTAGTTTTAAAATTTTTCGGTCGATTATTTTTAAAATTATACCAAAAAAACGTTTTTCTTAAAAATCACACAAAAACTGCAGAAACTTTTTTATTTCTTTATAAAAAAATGTAAATTTTGTTTAAATAATTTTATTTTCATGAAATCTAATTAGAAATGTAGTTTTAAAATTTTTCGGACGATTACTTTTAAAATTATATCAAAAAAACGTTATTTTTTAGAAATAATGCGTTTTTCTTAAAAATCAAACAAAAACTGCTGTAATTTTTTTATTTCTTTATAAAAAAATGTAAATTTTGTTTAAATAATTTTATTTTCATGAAATCTAATTAGAAATGTAGTTTTAAAATTTTTCGGTCGATTATTTTTAAAATTATACCAAAAAAACGTTTTTCTTAAAAATCACACAAAAACTGCAGAAACTTTTTTATTTCTTTATAAAAAAATGTAAATTTTGTTTAAATAATATTATTTTCATGAAATCTAATTAGAAATGTAGTTTTAAAATTTTTCGGACGATTACTTTTAAAATTATATCAAAAAAACGTTATTTTTTAGAAATAATGCGTTTTTCTTAAAAATCAAACAAAAACTGCTGTAACTTTTTTATTTCTTTATAAAAAAATGTAAATTTTGTTTAAATAATTTTATTTTCATGAAATCTAATTAGAAATGTAGTTTTAAAATTTTTCGGTCGATTATTTTTAAAATTATACCAAAAAAACGTTTTTCTTAAAAATCAAACTAAAACTGCTGTAACTTTTTTATTTCTTTATAAAAAAATGTAAATTTTGTTTAAATAATATTATTTTCATGAAATCTAATTAGAAATGTAGTTTTAAAATTTTTCGGACGATTACTTTTAAAATTATATCAAAAAAACGTTATTTTTTAGAAATAATGCGTTTTTCTTAAAAATCAAACAAAAACTGCTGTAACTTTTTTATTTCTTTATAAAAAAATGTAAATTTTGTTTAAATAATTTTATTTTCATGAAATCTAATTAGAAATGTAGTTTTAAAATTTTTCGGTCGATTATTTTTAAAATTATACCAAAAAAACGTTTTTCTTAAAAATCAAACTAAAACTGCTGTAACTTTTTTATTTCTTTATAAAAAAATGTAAATTTTGTTTAAATAATATTATTTTCATGAAATCTAATTAGAAATGTAGTTTTAAAATTTTTCGGACGATTACTTTTAAAATTATATCAAAAAAACGTTATTTTTTAGAAATAATGCGTTTTTCTTAAAAATCAAACAAAAACTGCTGTAACTTTTTTATTTCTTTATAAAAAAATGTAAATTTTGTTTAAATAATTTTATTTTCATGAAATCTAATTAGAAATGTAGTTTTAAAATTTTTCGGTCGATTATTTTTAAAATTATACCAAAAAAACGTTTTTCTTAAAAATCACACAAAAACTGCAGAAACTTTTTTATTTCTTTATATAAAAATGCAAATTTTGTTTAAATAATTTTATTTTCATGAAATCTAATTAGAAATGTAGTTTTAAAATTTTTCGGACGATTACTTTTAAAATTATATCAAAAAAACGTTATTTTTTAGAAATAATGCGTTTTTCTTAAAAATCAAACAAAAACTGCTGTAACTTTTTTATTTCTTTATAAAAAAATGTAAATTTTGTTTAAATAATTTTATTTTCATGAAATCTAATTAGAAATGTAGTTTTAAAATTTTTCGGTCGATTATTTTTAAAATTATACCAAAAAAACGTTTTTCTTAAAAATCAAACTAAAACTGCTGTAACTTTTTTATTTCCTTATAAAAAAATGTAAATTTTGTTTAAATAATATTATTTTCATGAAATCTAATTAGAAATGTAGTTTTAAAATTTTTCGGACGATTACTTTTAAAATTATATCAAAAAAACGTTATTTTTTAGAAATAATGCGTTTTTCTTAAAAATCAAACAAAAACTGCTGTAACTTTTTTATTTCTTTATAAAAAAATGTAAATTTTGTTTAAATAATTTTATTTTCATGAAATCTAATTAGAAATGTAGTTTTAAAATTTTTCGGTCGATTATTTTTAAAATTATACCAAAAAAACGTTTTTCTTAAAAATCACACAAAAACTGCAGAAACTTTTTTATTTCTTTATAAAAAAATGTAAATTTTGTTTAAATAATTTTATTTTCATGAAATCTAATTAGAAATGTAGTTTTAAAATTTTTCGGACGATTACTTTTAAAATTATATCAAAAAAACGTTATTTTTTAGAAATAATGCGTTTTTCTTAAAAATCAAACAAAAACTGCTGTAACTTTTTTATTTCTTTATAAAAAAATGTAAATTTTGTTTAAATAATTTTATTTTCATGAAATCTAATTAGAAATGTAGTTTTAAAATTTTTCGGTCGATTATTTTTAAAATTATACCAAAAAAACATTTTTCTTAAAAATCACACAAAAACTGCAGAAACTTTTTTATTTCTTTATCAAAAAATGTAAATTTTAATTAAATAATTTTATTTTCATGAAATCTAATTAGAAATGTAGTTTTAAAATTTATCGGACGATTACTTTTAAAATTATATCAAAAAAACGTTATTTTTTAGAAATAATGCGTTTTTCTTAAAAATCAAACAAAAACTGCTGTAACTTTTTTATTTCTTTATAAAAAAATGTAAATTTTGTTTAAATAATTTTATTTTCATGAAATCTAATTAGAAATGTAGTTTTAAAATTTTTCGGTCGATTATTTTTAAAATTATACCAAAAAAACCTTTTTCTTAAAAATCAAACTAAAACTGCTATAACTTTTTTATTTCTTTATAAAAAAATGTAAATTTTGTTTAAATAATATTATTTTCATGAAATCTAATTAGAAATGTAGTTTTAAAATTTTTCGGACGATTACTTTTAAAATTATATCAAAAAAACGTTATTTTTTAGAAATAATGCGTTTTTCTTAAAAATCAAACAAAAACTGCTGTAACTTTTTTATTTCTTTATAAAAAAATGTAAATTTTGTTTAAATAATTTTATTTTCATGAAATCTAATTAGAAATGTAGTTTTAAAATTTTTCGGTCGATTATTTTTAAAATTATACCAAAAAAACGTTTTTCTTAAAAATCACACAAAAACTGCAGAAACTTTTTTATTTCTTTATAAAAAAATGTAAATTTTGTTTAAATAATTTTATTTTCATGAAATCTAATTAGAAATGTAGTTTTAAAATTTTTCGGACGATTACTTTTAAAATTATATCAAAAAAACGTTATTTTTTAGAAATAATGCGTTTTTCTTAAAAATCAAACAAAAACTGCTGTAACTTTTTTATTTCTTTATAAAAAAATGTAAATTTTGTTTAAATAATTTTATTTTCATGAAATCTAATTAGAAATGTAGTTTTAAAATTTTTCGGTCGATTATTTTTAAAATTATACCAAAAAAACGTTTTTCTTAAAAATCACACAAAAACTGCAGAAACTTTTTTATTTCTTTATAAAAAAATGTAAATTTTGTTTAAATAATATTATTTTCATGAAATCTAATTAGAAATGTAGTTTTAAAATTTTTCGGACGATTACTTTTAAAATTATATCAAAAAAACGTTATTTTTTAGAAATAATGCGTTTTTCTTAAAAATCAAACAAAAACTGCTGTAACTTTTTTATTTCTTTATAAAAAAATGTAAATTTTGTTTAAATAATTTTATTTTCATGAAATCTAATTAGAAATGTAGTTTTAAAATTTTTCGGTCGATTATTTTTAAAATTATACCAAAAAAACGTTTTTCTTAAAAATCACACAAAAACTGCAGAAACTTTTTTATTTCTTTATAAAAAAATGTAAATTTTGTTTAAATAATTTTATTTTCATGAAATCTAATTAGAAATGTAGTTTTAAAATTTTTCGGACGATTACTTTTAAAATTATATCAAAAAAACGTTATTTTTTAGAAATAATGCGTTTTTCTTAAAAATCAAACAAAAACTGCTGTAACTTTTTTATTTCTTTATAAAAAAATGTAAATTTTGTTTAAATAATTTTATTTTCATGAAATCTAATTAGAAATGTAGTTTTAAAATTTTTCGGTCGATTATTTTTAAAATTATACCAAAAAAACGTTTTTCTTAAAAATCACACAAAAACTGCAGAAACTTTTTTATTTCTTTATAAAAAAATGTAAATTTTGTTTAAATAATTTTATTTTCATGAAATCTAATTAGAAATGTAGTTTTAAAATTTTTCGGACGATTACTTTTAAAATTATATCAAAAAAACGTTATTTTTTAGAAATAATGCGTTTTCTTAAAAATCAAACAAAAACTGCTGTAACTTTTTTATTTCTTTATAAAAAAATGTAAATTTTGTTTAAATAATTTTATTTTCATGAAATCTAATTAGAAATGTAGTTTTAAAATTTTTCGGTCGATTATTTTTAAAATTATACCAAAAAAACGTTTTTCTTAAAAATCAAACTAAAACTGCTGTAACTTTTTTATTTCTTTATAAAAAAATGTAAATTTTGTTTAAATAATATTATTTTCATGAAATCTAATTAGAAATGTAGTTTTAAAATTTTTCGGACGATTACTTTTAAAATTATATCAAAAAAACGTTATTTTTTAGAAATAATGCGTTTTTCTTAAAAATCAAACAAAAACTGCTGTAACTTTTTTATTTCTTTATAAAAAAATGTAAATTTTGTTTAAATAATTTTATTTTCATGAAATCTAATTAGAAATGTAGTTTTAAAATTTTTCGGTCGATTATTTTTAAAATTATACCAAAAAAACGTTTTTCTTAAAAATCAAACTAAAACTGCTGTAACTTTTTTATTTCTTTATAAAAAAATGTAAATTTTGTTTAAATAATATTATTTTCATGAAATCTAATTAGAAATGTAGTTTTAAAATTTTTCGGACGATTACTTTTAAAATTATATCAAAAAAACGTTATTTTTTAGAAATAATGCGTTTTTCTTAAAAATCAAACAAAAACTGCTGTAACTTTTTTATTTCTTTATAAAAAAATGTAAATTTTGTTTAAATAATTTTATTTTCATGAAATCTAATTAGAAATGTAGTTTTAAAATTTTTCGGTCGATTATTTTTAAAATTATACCAAAAAAACGTTTTTCTTAAAAATCACACAAAAACTGCAGAAACTTTTTTATTTCTTTATAAAAAAATGTAAATTTTAATTAAATAATTTTATTTTCATGAAATCTAATTAGAAATGTAGTTTTAAAATTTTTCGGACGATTACTTTTAAAATTATATCAAAAAAACGTTATTTTTTAGAAATAATGCGTTTTTCTTAAAAATCAAACAAAAACTGCTGTAACTTTTTTATTTCTTTATAAAAAAATGTAAATTTTGTTTAAATAATTTTATTTTCATGAAATCTAATTAGAAATGTAGTTTTAAAATTTTTCGGTCGATTATTTTTAAAATTATACCAAAAAAACGTTTTTCTTAAAAATCAAACTAAAACTGCTATAACTTTTTTATTTCTTTATAAAAAAATGTAAATTTTGTTTAAATAATATTATTTTCATGAAATCTAATTAGAAATGTAGTTTTAAAATTTTTCGGACGATTACTTTTAAAATTATATCAAAAAAACGTTATTTTTTAGAAATAATGCGTTTTTCTTAAAAATCAAACAAAAACTGCTGTAACTTTTTTATTTCTTTATAAAAAAATGTAAATTTTGTTTAAATAATTTTATTTTCATGAAATCTAATTAGAAATGTAGTTTTAAAATTTTTCGGTCGATTATTTTTAAAATTATACCAAAAAACGTTTTTCTTAAAAATCACACAAAAACTGCAGAAACTTTTTTATTTCTTTATAAAAAAATGTAAATTTTGTTTAAATAATTTTATTTTCATGAAATCTAATTAGAAATGTAGTTTTAAAATTTTTCGGACGATTACTTTTAAAATTATATCAAAAAAACGTTATTTTTTAGAAATAATGCGTTTTTCTTAAAAATCAAACAAAAACTGCTGTAACTTTTTTATTTCTTTATAAAAAAATGTAAATTTTGTTTAAATAATTTTATTTTCATAAAATCTAATTAGAAATGTAGTTTTAAAATTTTTCGGTCGATTATTTTTAAAATTATACCAAAAAAACGTTTTTCTTAAAAATCACACAAAAACTGCAGAAACTTTTTTATTTCTTTATAAAAAAATGTAAATTTTGTTTAAATAATATTATTTTCATGAAATCTAATTAGAAATGTAGTTTTAAAATTTTTCGGACGATTACTTTTAAAATTATATCAAAAAAACGTTATTTTTTAGAAATAATGCGTTTTTCTTAAAAATCAAACAAAAACTGCTGTAACTTTTTTATTTCTTTATAAAAAAATGTAAATTTTGTTTAAATAATTTTATTTTCATGAAATCTAATTAGAAATGTAGTTTTAAAATTTTTCGGTCGATTATTTTTAAAATTATACCAAAAAAACGTTTTTCTTAAAAATCACACAAAAACTGCAGAAACTTTTTTATTTCTTTATAAAAAAATGTAAATTTTGTTTAAATAATTTTATTTTCATGAAATCTAATTAGAAATGTAGTTTTAAAATTTTTCGGACGATTACTTTTAAAATTATATCAAAAAAACGTTATTTTTTAGAAATAATGCGTTTTTCTTAAAAATCAAACAAAAACTGCTGTAACTTTTTTATTTCTTTATAAAAAAATGTAAATTTTGTTTAAATAATTTTATTTTCATGAAATCTAATTAGAAATGTAGTTTTAAAATTTTTCGGTCGATTATTTTTAAAATTATACCAAAAAAACGTTTTTCTTAAAAATCACACAAAAACTGCAGAAACTTTTTTATTTCTTTATAAAAAAATGTAAATTTTGTTTAAATAATTTTATTTTCATGAAATCTAATTAGAAATGTAGTTTTAAAATTTTTCGGACGATTACTTTTAAAATTATATCAAAAAAACGTTATTTTTTAGAAATAATGCGTTTTTCTTAAAAATCAAACAAAAACTGCTGTAACTTTTTTATTTCTTTATAAAAAAATGTAAATTTTGTTTAAATAATTTTATTTTCATGAAATCTAATTAGAAATGTAGTTTTAAAATTTTTCGGTCGATTATTTTTAAAATTATACCAAAAAAACGTTTTTCTTAAAAATCACACAAAAACTGCAGAAACTTTTTTATTTCTTTATAAAAAAATGTAAATTTTGTTTAAATAATTTTATTTTCATGAAATCTAATTAGAAATGTAGTTTTAAAATTTTTCGGACGATTACTTTTAAAATTATATCAAAAAAACGTTATTTTTTAGAAATAATGCGTTTTTCTTAAAAATCAAACAAAAACTGCTGTAACTTTTTTATTTCTTTATAAAAAAATGTAAATTTTGTTTAAATAATTTTATTTTCATGAAATCTAATTAGAAATGTAGTTTTAAAATTTTTCGGTCGATTATTTTTAAAATTATACCAAAAAAACGTTTTTCTTAAAAATCACACAAAAACTGCAGAAACTTTTTTATTTCTTTATAAAAAAATGTAAATTTTGTTTAAATAATTTTATTTTCATGAAATCTAATTAGAAATGTAGTTTTAAAATTTTTCGGACGATTACTTTTAAAATTATATCAAAAAAACGTTATTTTTTAGAAATAATGCGTTTTTCTTAAAAATCAAACAAAAACTGCTGTAACTTTTTTATTTCTTTATAAAAAAATGTAAATTTTGTTTAAATAATTTTATTTTCATGAAATCTAATTAGAAATGTAGTTTTAAAATTTTTCGGTCGATTATTTTTAAAATTATACCAAAAAAACGTTTTTCTTAAAAATCAAACTAAAACTGCTGTAACTTTTTTATTTCTTTATAAAAAAATGTAAATTTTGTTTAAATAATATTATTTTCATGAAATCTAATTAGAAATGTAGTTTTAAAATTTTTCGGACGATTACTTTTAAAATTATATCAAAAAAACGTTATTTTTTAGAAATAATGCGTTTTTCTTAAAAATCAAACAAAAACTGCTGTAACTTTTTTATTTCTTTATAAAAAATGTAAATTTTGTTTAAATAATTTTATTTTCATGAAATCTAATTAGAAATGTAGTTTTAAAATTTTTCGGGCGATTATTTTTAAAATTATACCAAAAAAACGTTTTTCTTAAAAATCAAACTAAAACTGCTGTAACTTTTTTATTTCTTTATAAAAAAATGTAAATTTTGTTTAAATAATATTATTTTCATGAAATCTAATTAGAAATGTAGTTTTAAAATTTTTCGGACGATTACTTTTAAAATTATATCAAAAAAACGTTATTTTTTTAGAAATAATGCGTTTTTCTTAAAAATCAAACAAAAACTGCTGTAACTTTTTTATTTCTTTATAAAAAAATGTAAATTTTGTTTAAATAATTTTATTTTCATGATTATTTTTAAAATTATACCAAAAAAACGTTTTTCTTAAAAATCAAACTAAAACTGCTGTAACTTTTTTATTTCTTTATAAAAAAATGTAAATTTTGTTTAAATAATTTTATTTTCATGAAATCTAATTAGAAATGTAGTTTTAAAATTTTTCGGTCGATTATTTTTAAAATTATACCAAAAAAACGTTTTTCTTAAAAATCACACAAAAACTGCAGAAACTTTTTTATTTCTTTATAAAAAAATGTAAATTTTGTTTAAATAATTTTATTTTCATGAAATCTAATTAGAAATGTAGTTTTAAAATTTTTCGGACGATTACTTTTAAAATTATATCAAAAAAACGTTATTTTTTAGAAATAATGCGTTTTTCTTAAAAATCAAACAAAAACTGCTGTAACTTTTTTATTTCTTTATAAAAAAATGTAAATTTTGTTTAAATAATTTTATTTTCATGAAATCTAATTAGAAATGTAGTTTCAAAATTTTTCGGTCAATTATTTTTAAAATTATACCAAAAAAACGTTTTTCTTAAAAATCACACAAAAACTGCAGAAACTTTTTTATTTCTTTATAAAAAAATGTAAATTTTGTTTAAATAATATTATTTTCATGAAATCTAATTAGAAATCTAGTTTTAAAATTTTTCGGATGATTACTTTTAAAATTATATCAAAAAAACGTTATTTTTTAGAAATAATGCGTTTTTCTTAAAAATCAAACAAAAACTGCTGTAACTTTTTTATTTCTTTATAAAAAAATGTAAATTTTGTTTAAATAATTTTATTTTCATGAAATCTAATTAGAAATGTAGTTTTAAAATTTTTCGGTCGATTATTTTTAAAATTATACCAAAAAAACGTTTTTCTTAAAAATTAAACTAAAACTGCTGTAACTTTTTTATTTCTTTATAAAAAAATGTAAATTTTGTTTAAATAATATTATTTTCATGAAATCTAATTAGAAATGTAGTTTTAAAATTTTTCGGACAATTACTTTTAAAATTATATCAAAAAAACGTTATTTTTTAGAAATAATGCGTTTTTCTTAAAAATCAAACAAAAACTGCTGTAACTTTTTTATTTCTTTATAAAAAAATGTAAATTTTGTTTAAATAATTTTATTTTCATGAAATCTAATTAGAAATGTAGTTTTAAAATTTTTCGGTCGATTATTTTTAAAATTATACCAAAAAAACGTTTTTCTTAAAAATCACACAAAAACTGCAGAAACTTTTTTATTTCTTTATAAAAAAATGTAAATTTTGTTTAAATAATTTTATTTTCATGAAATCTAATTAGAAATGTAGTTTTAAAATTTTTCGGACGATTACTTTTAAAATTATATCAAAAAAACGTTATTTTTTAGAAATAATGCGTTTTTCTTAAAAATCAAACAAAAACTGCTGTAACTTTTTTATTTCTTTATAAAAAAATGTAAATTTTGTTTAAATAATTTTATTTTCATGAAATCTAATTAGAAATGTAGCTTTAAAATTTTTCGGTCGATTATTTTTAAAATTATATCAAAAAAACGTTTTTCTTAAAAATCACACAAAAACTGCAGAAACTTTTTTATTTCTTTATAAAAAAATGTAAATTTTGTTTAAATAATATTATTTTCATGAAATCTAATTAGAAATGTAGTTTTAAAATTTTTCGGACGATTACTTTTAAAATTATATCAAAAAAACGTTATTTTTTAGAAATAATGCGTTTTTCTTAAAAATCAAACAAAAACTGCTGTAACTTTTTTATTTCTTTATAAAAAAATGTAAATTTTGTTTAAATAATTTTATTTTCATGAAATCTAATTAGAAATGTAGTTTTAAAATTTTTCGGTCGATTATTTTTAAAATTATACCAAAAAAACGTTTTTCTTAAAAATCAAACTAAAACTGCTGTAACTTTTTTATTTCTTTATAAAAAAATGTAAATTTTGTTTAAATAATATTATTTTTATGAAATCTAATTAGAAATGTAGTTTTAAAATTTTTCGGACGATTACTTTTAAAATTATATCAAAAAAACGTTATTTTTTAGAAATAATGCGTTTTTCTTAAAAATCAAACAAAAACTGCTGTAACTTTTTTATTTCTTTATAAAAAAATGTAAATTTTGTTTAAATAATTTTATTTTCATGAAATCTAATTAGAAATGTAGTTTTAAAATTTTTCGGTCGATTATTTTTAAAATTATACCAAAAAAACGTTTTTCTTAAAAATCACACAAAAACTGCAGAAACTTTTTTATTTCTTTATAAAAAAATGTAAATTTTGTTTAAATAATATTATTTTCATGAAATCTAATTAGAAATGTAGTTTTAAAATTTTTCGGACGATTACTTTTAAAATTATATCAAAAAAACGTTATTTTTTAGAAATAATGCGTTTTTCTTAAAAATCAAACAAAAACTGCTGTAACTTTTTTATTTCTTTATAAAAAAATGTAAATTTTGTTTAAATAATATTATTTTCATGAAATCTAATTAGAAATGTAGTTTTAAAATTTTTCGGACGATTACTTTTAAAATTATATCAAAAAAACGTTATTTTTTAGAAATAATGCGTTTTTCTTAAAAATCAAACAAAAACTGCTGTAACTTTTTTATTTCTTTATAAAAAAATGTAAATTTTGTTTAAATAATTTTATTTTTATGAAATCTAATTAGAAATGTAGTTTTAAAATTTTTCGGTCGATTATTTTTAAAATTATACCAAAAAAACGTTTTTCTTAAAAATCAAACTAAAACTGCTGTAACTTTTTTATTTCTTTATAAAAAAATGTAAATTTTGTTTAAATAATATTATTTTCATGAAATCTAATTAGAAATGTAGTTTTAAAATTTTTCGGACGATTACTTTTAAAATTATATCAAAAAAACGTTATTTTTTAGAAATAATGCGTTTTTCTTAAAAATCAAACAAAAACTGCTGTAACTTTTTTATTTCTTTATAAAAAAATGTAAATTTTGTTTAAATAATTTTATTTTCATGAAATCTAATTAGAAATGTAGTTTTAATATTTTTCGGTCGATTATTTTTAAAATTATACCAAAAAAACGTTTTTCTTAAAAATCAAACTAAAACTGCTGTAACTTTTTTATTTCTTTATAAAAAAATGTAAATTTTGTTTAAATAATATTATTTTCATGAAATCTAATTAGAAATGTAGTTTTAAAATTTTTCGGACGATTACTTTTAAAATTATATCAAAAAAACGTTATTTTTTAGAAATAATGCGTTTTTCTTAAAAATCAAACAAAAACTGCTGTAACTTTTTTATTTCTTTATAAAAAAATGTAAATTTTGTTTAAATAATTTTATTTTCATGAAATCTAATTAGAAATGTAGTTTTAAAATTTTTCGGTCGATTATTTTTAAAATTATACCAAAAAAACGTTTTTCTTAAAAATCAAACTAAAATTGCTGTAACTTTTTTATTTCTTTATAAAAAAATGTAAATTTTGTTTAAATAATATTATTTTCATGAAATCTAATTAGAAATGTAGTTTCAAAATTTTTCGGACGATTACTTTTAAAATTATATCAAAAAAACGTTATTTTTTAGAAATAATGCGTTTTTCTTAAAAATCAAACAAAAACTGCTGTAACTTTTTTATTTCTTTATAAAAAAATGTAAATTTTGTTTAAATAATTTTATTTTCATGAAATCTAATTAGAAATGTAGTTTTAAAATTTTTCGGTCGATTATTTTTAAAATTATACCAAAAAAACGTTTTTCTTAAAAATCACACAAAAACTGCAGAAACTTTTTTATTTCTTTATAAAAAAATGTAAATTTTGTTTAAATAATATTATTTTCATGAAATCTAATTAGAAATGTAGTTTTAAAATTTTTCGGACGATTACTTTTAAAATTATATCAAAAAAACGTTATTTTTTAGAAATAATGCGTTTTTCTTAAAAATCAAACAAAAACTGCTGTAACTTTTTTATTTCTTTATAAAAAAATGTAAATTTTGTTTAAATAATTTTATTTTCATGAAATCTAATTAGAAATGTAGTTTTAAAATTTTTCGGTCGATTATTTTTAAAATTATACCAAAAAAACGTTTTTCTTAAAAATCAAACTAAAACTGCTGTAACTTTTTTATTTCTTTATAAAAAAATGTAAATTTTGTTTAAATAATATTATTTTCATGAAATCTAATTAGAAATGTAGTTTTAAAATTTTTCGGACGATTACTTTTAAAATTATATCAAAAAAACGTTATTTTTTAGAAATAATGCGTTTTTCTTAAAAATCAAACAAAAACTGCTGTAACTTTTTTATTTCTTTATAAAAAAATGTAAATTTTGTTTAAATAATATTATTTTCATGAAATCTAATTAGAAATGTAGTTTTAAAATTTTTCGGACGATTACTTTTAAAATTATATCAAAAAAACGTTATTTTTTAGAAATAATGCGTTTTTCTTAAAAATCAAACAAAAACTGCTGTAACTTTTTTATTTCTTTATAAAAAAATGTAAATTTTGTTTAAATAATTTTATTTTCATGAAATCTAATTAGAAATGTAGTTTTAAAATTTTTCGGTCGATTATTTTTAAAATTATACCAAAAAAACGTTTTTCTTAAAAATCAAACTAAAACTGCTGTAACTTTTTTATTTCTTTATAAAAAAATGTAAATTTTGTTTAAATAATATTATTTTCATGAAATCTAATTAGAAATGTAGTTTTAAAATTTTTCGGACGATTACTTTTAAAATTATATCAAAAAAACGTTATTTTTTAGAAATAATGCGTTTTTCTTAAAAATCAAACAAAAACTGCTGTAACTTTTTTATTTCTTTATAAAAAAATGTAAATTTTGTTTAAATAATATTATTTTCATGAAATCTAATTAGAAATGTAGTTTTAAAATTTTTCGGACGATTACTTTTAAAATTATATCAAAAAAACGTTATTTTTTAGAAATAATGCGTTTTTCTTAAAAATCAAACAAAAACTGCTGTAACTTTTTTATTTCTTTATAAAAAAATGTAAATTTTGTTTAAATAATATTATTTTCATGAAATCTAATTAGAAATGTAGTTTTAAAATTTTTCGGACGATTACTTTTAAAATTATATCAAAAAAACGTTATTTTTTAGAAATAATGCGTTTTTCTTAAAAATCAAACAAAAACTGCTGTAACTTTTTTATTTCTTTATAAAAATATGTAAATTTTGTTTAAATAATTTTATTTTCATGAAATCTAATTAGAAATGTAGTTTTAAAATTTTTCGGTCGATTATTTTTAAAATTATACCAAAAAAACGTTTTTCTTAAAAATCACACAAAAACTGCAGAAACTTTTTTATTTCTTTATAAAAAAATGTAAATTTTGTTTAAATAATTTTATTTTCATGAAATCTAATTAGAAATGTAGTTTTAAAATTTTTCGGACGATTACTTTTAAAATTATATCAAAAAAACTTTATTTTTTAGAAATAATGCGTTTTTCTTAAAAATCAAACAAAAACTGCTGTAACTTTTTTATTTCTTTATAAAAAAATGTAAATTTTGTTTAAATAATTTTATTTTCATGAAATCTAATTAGAAATGTAGTTTTAAAATTTTTCGGTCGATTATTTTTAAAATTATACCAAAAAAACGTTTTTCTTAAAAATCAAACTAAAACTGCTGTAACTTTTTTATTTCTTTATAAAAAAATGTAAATTTTGTTTAAATAATATTATTTTCATGAAATCTAATTAGAAATGTAGTTTTAAAATTTTTCGGACGATTACTTTTAAAATTATATCAAAAAAACGTTATTTTTTAGAAACAATGCGTTTTTCTTAAAAATCAAACAAAAACTGCTGTAACTTTTTTATTTCTTTATAAAAAAATGTAAATTTTGTTTAAATAATTTTATTTTTATGAAATCTAATTAGAAATGTAGTTTTAAAATTTTTCGGTCGATTATTTTTAAAATTATACCAAAAAAACGTTTTTCTTAAAAATCACACAAAAACTGCAGAAACTTTTTTATTTTTTTATAAAAAAATGTAAATTTTGTTTAAATAATATTATTTTCATGAAATCTAATTAGAAATGTAGTTTTAAAATTTTTCGGACGATTACTTTTAAAATTATATCAAAAAAACGTTATTTTTTAGAAATAATGCGTTTTTCTTAAAAATCAAACAAAAACTGCTGTAACTTTTTTATTTCTTTATAAAAAAATGTAAATTTTGTTTAAATAATTTTATTTTCATGAAATCTAATTAGAAATGTAGTTTTAAAATTTTTCGGTCGATTATTTTTAAAATTATACCAAAAAAACGTTTTTCTTAAAAATCACACAAAAACTGCAGAAACTTTTTTATTTCTTTATAAAAAAATGTAAATTTTGTTTAAATAATATTATTTTCATGAAATCTAATTAGAAATGTAGTTTTAAAATTTTTCGGACGATTTTATTTTAAAATTATATCAAAAAACGTTATTTTTTAGAAATAATGCGTTTTTCTTAAAAATCAAACAAAAACTGCTGTAACTTTTTTATTTCTTTATAAAAAAATGTAAATTTTGTTTAAATAATATTATTTTCATGAAATCTAATTAGAAATGTAGTTTTAAAATTTTTCGGACGATTACTTTTAAAATTATATCAAAAAAACGTTATTTTTTAGAAATAATGCGTTTTTCTTAAAAATCAAACAAAAACTGCTGTAACTTTTTTATTTCTTTATAAAAAAATGTAAATTTTGTTTAAATAATTTTATTTTCATGAAATCTAATTAGAAATGTAGTTTTAAAATTTGTCGGTCGATTATTTTTAAAATTATACCAAAAAAACGTTTTTCTTAAAAATCAAACTAAAACTGCTGTAACTTTTTTATTTCTTTATAAAAAAATGTAAATTTTGTTTAAATAATATTATTTTCATGAAATCTAATTAGAAATGTAGTTTTAAAATTTTTCGGACGATTACTTTTAAAATTATATCAAAAAAACGTTATTTTTTAGAAATAATGCGTTTTTCTTAAAAATCAAACAAAAACTGCTGTAACTTTTTTATTTCTTTATAAAAAAATGTAAATTTTGTTTAAATAATTTTATTTTCATGAAATC
>CAXARA010001116.1:0-15844 GCA_963971135.1 Stenus bimaculatus
AAAATTTACATTTTTTTATAAAGAAATAAAAAAGTTACAGCATTTTTTGTTTGATTTTTAAGAAAAACGCATTATTTCTAAAAAATAACGTTTTTTTGATATAATTTTAAAAGTAATCGTCCGAAAAATTTTAAAACTACATTTCTAATTAGATTTCATGAAAATAATATTATTTAAACAAAATTTACATTTTTTTATAAAGAAATAAAAAAGTTACAGCAGTTTTAGTTTGATTTTTAAGAAAAACGTTTTTTTGGTATAATTTTAAAAATAATCGACCGAAAAATTTTAAAACTACATTTCTAATTAGATTTCATGAAAATAAAATTATTTAAACAAAATTTACATTTTTTTATAAAGAAATAAAAAAGTTACAGCAGTTTTTGTTTGATTTTTAAGAAAAACGCATTATTTCTAAAAAATAACGTTTTTTTGATATAATTTTAAAAGTAATCGTCCGAAAAATTTTAAAACTACATTTCTAATTAGATTTCATGAAAATAATATTATTTAAACAAAATTTACATTTTTTTATAAAGAAATAAAAAAGTTTCTGCAGTTTTTGTGTGATTTTTAAGAAAAACGTTTTTTTGGTATAATTTTAAAAATAATCGACCGAAAAATTTTAAAACTACATTTCTAATTAGATTTCATGAAAATAAAATTATTTAAACAAAATTTACATTTTTTTATAAAGAAATAAAAAAGTTACAGCAGTTTTTGTTTGATTTTTAAGAAAAACGCATTATTTCTAAAAAATAACGTTTTTTTGATATAATTTTAAAAGTAATCGTCCGAAAAATTTTAAAACTACATTTCTAATTAGATTTCATGAAAATAAAATTATTTAAACAAAATTTACATTTTTTTATAAAGAAATAAAAAAGTTTCTGCAGTTTTTGTGTGATTTTTAAGAAAAACGTTTTTTTGGTATAATTTTAAAAATAATCGACCGAAAAATTTTAAAACTACATTTCTAATTAGATTTCATGAAAATAAAATTATTTAAACAAAATTTACATTTTTTTATAAAGAAATAAAAAAGTTACAGCAGTTTTTGTTTGATTTTTAAGAAAAACGCATTATTTCTAAAAAATAACGTTTTTTTGATATAATTTTAAAAGTAATCGTCCGAAAAATTTTAAAACTACATTTCTAATTAGATTTCATGAAAATAATATTATTTAAACAAAATTTACATTTTTTTATAAAGAAATAAAAAAGTTACAGCAGTTTTTGTTTGATTTTTAAGAAAAACGCATTATTTCTAAAAAATAACGTTTTTTTGATATAATTTTAAAAGTAATCGTCCGAAAAATTTTAAAACTACATTTCTAATTAGATTTCATGAAAATAATATTATTTAAACAAAATTTACATTTTTTTATAAAGAAATAAAAAAGTTTCTGCAGTTTTTGTGTGATTTTTAAGAAAAACGTTTTTTTGGTATAATTTTAAAAATAATCGACCGAAAAATTTTAAAACTACATTTCTAATTAGATTTCATGAAAATAAAATTATTTAAACAAAATTTACATTTTTTTATAAAGAAATAAAAAAGTTACAGCAGTTTTTGTTTGATTTTTAAGAAAAACGCATTATTTCTAAAAAATAACGTTTTTTTGATATAATTTTAAAAGTAATCGTCCGAAAAATTTTAAAACTACATTTCTAATTAGATTTCATGAAAATAATATTATTTAAACAAAATTTACATTTTTTTATAAAGAAATAAAAAAGTTTCTGCAGTTTTTGTGTGATTTTTAAGAAAAACGTTTTTTTGGTATAATTTTAAAAATAATCGACCGAAAAATTTTAAAACTACATTTCTAATTAGATTTCATGAAAATAAAATTATTTAAACAAAATTTACATTTTTTTATAAAGAAATAAAAAAGTTACAGCAGTTTTTGTTTGATTTTTAAGAAAAACGCATTATTTCTAAAAAATAACGTTTTTTTGATATAATTTTAAAAGTAATCGTCCGAAAAATTTTAAAACTACATTTCTAATTAGATTTCATGAAAATAATGTTATTTAAACAAAATTTACATTTTTTTATAAAGAAATAAAAAAGTTACAGCAGTTTTAGTTTGATTTTTAAGAAAAACGTTTTTTTGTTATAATTTTAAAAATAATCGACCGAAAAATTTTAAAACTACATTTCTAATTAGATTTCATGAAAATAAAATTATTTAAACAAAATTTACATTTTTTTATAAAGAAATAAAAAAGTTACAGCAGTTTTTGTTTGATTTTTAAGAAAAACGCATTATTTCTAAAAAATAACGTTTTTTTGATATAATTTTAAAAGTAATCGTCCGAAAAATTTTAAAACTACATTTCTAATTAGATTTCATGAAAATAATATTATTTAAACAAAATTTACATTTTTTTATAAAAAAATAAAAAAGTTTCTGCAGTTTTTGTGTGATTTTTAAGAAAAACGTTTTTTTGGTATAATTTTAAAAATAATCGACCGAAAAATTTTAAAACTACATTTCTAATTAGATTTCATGAAAATAAAATTATTTAAACAAAATTTACATTTTTTTATAAAGAAATAAAAAAGTTACAGCAGTTTTTGTTTGATTTTTAAGAAAAACGCATTATTTCTAAAAAATAACGTTTTTTTGATATAATTTTAAAAGTAATCGTCCGAAAAATTTTAAAACTACATTTCTAATTAGATTTCATGAAAATAATATTATTTAAACAAAATTTACATTTTTTTATAAAAAAATAAAAAAGTTTCTGCAGTTTTTGTGTGATTTTTAAGAAAAACGTTTTTTTGGTATAATTTTAAAAATAATCGACCGAAAAATTTTAAAACTACATTTCTAATTAGATTTCATGAAAATAAAATTATTTAAACAAAATTTACATTTTTTTATAAAGAAATAAAAAAGTTACAGCAGTTTTTGTTTGATTTTTAAGAAAAACGCATTATTTCTAAAAAATAACGTTTTTTTGATATAATTTTAAAAGTAATCGTCCGAAAAATTTTAAAACTACATTTCTAATTAGATTTCATGAAAATAATATTATTTAAACAAAATTTACATTTTTTTATAAAGAAATAAAAAAGTTTCTGCAGTTTTTGTGTGATTTTTAAGAAAAACGTTTTTTTGGTATAATTTTAAAAATAATCGACCGAAAAATTTTAAAACTACATTTCTAATTAGATTTCATGAAAATAAAATTATTTAAACAAAATTTACATTTTTTTATAAAGAAATAAAAAAGTTACAGCAGTTTTTGTTTGATTTTTAAGAAAAACGCATTATTTCTAAAAAATAACGTTTTTTTGATATAATTTTAAAAGTAATCGTCCGAAAAATTTTAAAACTACATTTCTAATTAGATTTCATGAAAATAATGTTATTTAAACAAAATTTACATTTTTTTATAAAGAAATAAAAAAGTTACAGCAGTTTTAGTTTGATTTTTAAGAAAAACGTTTTTTTGTTATAATTTTAAAAATAATCGACCGAAAAATTTTAAAACTACATTTCTAATTAGATTTCATGAAAATAAAATTATTTAAACAAAATTTACATTTTTTTATAAAGAAATAAAAAAGTTACAGCAGTTTTTGTTTGATTTTTAAGAAAAACGCATTATTTCGAAAAAATAACGTTTTTTTGATATAATTTTAAAAGTAATCGTCCGAAAAATTTTAAAACTACATTTCTAATTAGATTTCATGAAAATAAAATTATTTAAACAAAATTTACATTTTTTTATAAAGAAATAAAAAAGTTTCTGCAGTTTTTGTGTGATTTTTAAGAAAAACGTTTTTTTGGTATAATTTTAAAAATAATCGACCGAAAAATTTTAAAACTACATTTCTAATTAGATTTCATGAAAATAAAATTATTTAAACAAAATTTACATTTTTTTATAAAGAAATAAAAAAGTTACAGCAGTTTTTGTTTGATTTTTAAGAAAAACGCATTATTTCTAAAAAATAACGTTTTTTTGATATAATTTTAAAAGTAATCGTCCGAAAAATTTTAAAACTACATTTCTAATTAGATTTCATGTAAATAATATTATTTAAACAAAATTTACATTTTTTTATAAAGAAATAAAAAAGTTACAGCAGTTTTAGTTTGATTTTTAAGAAAAACGTTTTTTTGGTATAATTTTAAAAATAATCGACCGAAAAATTTTAAAACTACATTTCTAATTAAATTTCATGAAAATAAAATTATTTAAACAAAATTTACATTTTTTTATAAAGAAATAAAAAAGTTACAGCAGTTTTTGTTTGATTTTTAAGAAAAACGCATTATTTCTAAAAAATAACGTTTTTTTGATATAATTTTAAAAGTAATCGTCCGAAAAATTTTAAAACTACATTTCTAATTAGATTTCATGAAAATAATATTATTTAAACAAAATTTACAATTTTTTATAAAGAAATAAAAAAGTTTCTGCAGTTTTTGTGTGATTTTTAAGAAAAACGTTTTTTTGGTATAATTTTAAAAATAATCGACCGAAAAATTTTAAAACTACATTTCTAATTAGATTTCATGAAAATAAAATTATTTAAACAAAATTTACATTTTTTTATAAAGAAATAAAAAAGTTACAGCAGTTTTTGTTTGATTTTTAAGAAAAACGCATTATTTCTAAAAAATAACGTTTTTTTGATATAATTTTAAAAGTAATCGTCCGAAAAATTTTAAAACTACATTTTTAATTAGATTTCATGAAAATAATATTATTTAAACAAAATTTACATTTTTTTATAAAAAAATAAAAAAGTTACAGCAGTTTTAGTTTGATTTTTAAGAAAAACGTTTTTTTGGTATAATTTTATAAATAATCGACCGAAAAATTTTAAAACTACATTTCTAATTAGATTTCATGAAAATAAAATTATTTAAACAAAATTTACATTTTTTTATAAAGAAATAAAAAAGTTACAGCAGTTTTTGTTTGATTTTTAAGAAAAACGCATTATTTCTAAAAAATAACGTTTTTTTGATATAATTTTAAAAGTAATCGTCCGAAAAATTTTAAAACTACATTTCTAATTAGATTTCATGAAAATAATATTATTTAAACAAAATTTACATTTTTTTATAAAGAAATAAAAAAGTTTCTGCAGTTTTTGTGTGATTTTTAAGAAAAACGTTTTTTTGGTATAATTTTAAAAATAATCGACCGAAAAATTTTAAAACTACATTTCTAATTAGATTTCATGAAAATAAAATTATTTAAACAAAATTTACATTTTTTTATAAAGAAATAAAAAAGTTACAGCAGTTTTTGTTTGATTTTTAAGAAAAACGCATTATTTCTAAAAAATAACGTTTTTTTGATATAATTTTAAAAGTAATCGTCCGAAAAATTTTAAAACTACATTTCTAATTAGATTTCATGAAAATAAAATTATTTAAACAAAATTTACATTTTTTTATAAAGAAATAAAAAAGTTTCTGCAGTTTTTGTGTGATTTTTAAGAAAAACGTTTTTTTGGTATAATTTTAAAAATAATCGACCGAAAAATTTTAAAACTACATTTCTAATTAGATTTCATGAAAATAAAATTATTTAAACAAAATTTACATTTTTTTATAAAGAAATAAAAAAGTTACAGCAGTTTTTGTTTGATTTTTAAGAAAAACGCATTATTTCTAAAAAATAACGTTTTTTTGATATAATTTTAAAAGTAATCGTCCGAAAAATTTTAAAACTACATTTCTAATTAGATTTCATGAAAATAATATTATTTAAACAAAATTTACATTTTTTTATAAAGAAATAAAAAAGTTACAGCAGTTTTAGTTTGATTTTTAAGAAAAACGTTTTTTTGGTATAATTTTAAAAATAATCGACCGAAAAATTTTAAAACTACATTTCTAATTAGATTTCATGAAAATAAAATTATTTAAACAAAATTTACATTTTTTTATAAAGAAATAAAAAAGTTACAGCAGTTTTTGTTTGATTTTTAAGAAAAACGCATTATTTCTAAAAAATAACGTTTTTTTGATATAATTTTAAAAGTAATCGTCCGAAAAATTTTAAAACTACATTTCTAATTAGATTTCATGAAAATAATATTATTTAAACAAAATTTACATTTTTTTAAAAAGAAATAAAAAAGTTACAGCAGTTTTTGTTTGATTTTTAAGAAAAACGCATTATTTCTAAAAAATAACGTTTTTTTGATATAATTTTAAAAGTAATCGTCCGAAAAATTTTAAAACTACATTTCTAATTAGATTTCATGAAAATAATATTATTTAAACAAAATTTACATTTTTTTATAAAGAAATAAAAAAGTTACAGCAGTTTTAGTTTGATTTTTAAGAAAAACGTTTTTTTGGTATAATTTTAAAAATAATCGACCGAAAAATTTTAAAACTACATTTCTAATTAGATTTCATGAAAATAAAATTATTTAAACAAAATTTACATTTTTTTATAAAGAAATAAAAAAGTTACAGCAGTTTTTGTTTGATTTTTAAGAAAAACGCATTATTTCTAAAAAATAACGTTTTTTTGATATAATTTTAAAAGTAATCGTCCGAAAAATTTTAAAACTACATTTCTAATTAGATTTCATGAAAATAATATTATTTAAACAAAATTTACATTTTTTTATAAAGAAATAAAAAAGTTTCTGCAGTTTTTGTGTGATTTTTAAGAAAAACGTTTTTTTAGTATAATTTTAAAAATAATCGACCGAAAAATTTTAAAACTACATTTCTAATTAGATTTCATGAAAATAAAATTATTTAAACAAAATTTACATTTTTTTATAAAGAAATAAAAAAGTTACAGCAGTTTTTGTTTGATTTTTAAGAAAAACGCATTATTTCTAAAAAATAACGTTTTTTTGATATAATTTTAAAAGTAATCGTCCGAAAAATTTTAAAACTACATTTCTAATTAGATTTCATGAAAATAATATTATTTAAACAAAATTTACATTTTTTTATAAAGAAATAAAAAAGTTACAGCAGTTTTAGTTTGATTTTTAAGAAAAACGTTTTTTTGGTATAATTTTAAAAATAATCGACCGAAAAATTTTAATACTCCATTTCTAATTAGATTTCATGAAAATAATATTATTTAAACAAAATTTACATTTTTTTATAAAGAAATAAAAAAGTTACAGCAGTTTTAGTTTGATTTTTAAGAAAAACGTTTTTTTGGTATAATTTTAAAAATAATCGACCGAAAAATTTTAAAACTACATTTCTAATTAGATTTCATGAAAATAAAATTATTTAAACAAAATTTACATTTTTTTATAAAGAAATAAAAAAGTTACAGCAGTTTTTGTTTGATTTTTAAGAAAAACGCATTATTTCTAAAAAATAACGTTTTTTTGATATAATTTTAAAAGTAATCGTCCGAAAAATTTTAAAAATACATTTCTAATTAGATTTCATGAAAATAATATTATTTAAACAAAATTTACATTTTTTTATAAAGAAATAAAAAAGTTACAGCAGTTTTAGTTTGATTTTTAAGAAAAACGTTTTTTTGGTATAATTTTAAAAATAATCGACCGAAAAATTTTAAAACTACATTTCTAATTAGATTTCATGAAAATAAAATTATTTAAACAAAATTTACATTTTTTTATAAAGAAATAAAAAAGTTACAGCAGTTTTTGTTTGATTTTTAAGAAAAACGCATTATTTCTAAAAAATAACGTTTTTTTGATATAATTTTAAAAGTAATCGTCCGAAAAATTTTAAAACTACATTTCTAATTAGATTTTATGAAAATAATATTATTTAAACAAAATTTACATTTTTTTATAAAGAAATAAAAAAGTTACAGCAGTTTTTGTTTGATTTTTAAGAAAAACGCATTATTTCTAAAAAATAACGTTTTTTTGATATAATTTTAAAATAAAATCGTCCGAAAAATTTTAAAACTACATTTCTAATTAGATTTCATGAAAATAATATTATTTAAACAAAATTTACATTTTTTTATAAAGAAATAAAAAAGTTTCTGCAGTTTTTGTGTGATTTTTAAGAAAAAAGTTTTTTTGGTATAATTTTAAAAATAATCGACCGAAAAATTTTAAAACTACATTTCTAATTAGATTTCATGAAAATAAAATTATTTAAACAAAATTTACATTTTTTTATAAAGAAATAAAAAAGTTACAGCAGTTTTTGTTTGATTTTTAAGAAAAACGCATTATTTCTAAAAAATAACGTTTTTCTGATATAATTTTAAAAGTAATCGTCCGAAAAATTTTAAAACTACATTTCTAATTAGATTTCATGAAAATAATATTATTTAAACAAAATTTACATTTTTTTATAAAAAAATAAAAAAGTTTCTGCAGTTTTTGTGTGATTTTTAAGAAAAACGTTTTTTTGGTATAATTTTAAAAATAATCGACCGAAAAATTTTAAAACTACATTTCTAATTAGATTTCATGAAAATAAAATTATTTAAACAAAATTTACATTTTTTTATAAAGAAATAAAAAAGTTACAGCAGTTTTTGTTTGATTTTTAAGAAAAACGCATTATTTCTAAAAAATAACGTTTTTTTGATATAATTTTAAAAGTAATCGTCCGAAAAATTTTAAAACTACATTTCTAATTAGATTTCATGAAAATAATATTATTTAAACAAAATTTACATTTTTTTATAAAGAAATAAAAAAGTTACAGCAGTTTTAGTTTGATTTTTAAGAAAAACGTTTTTTTGGTATAATTTTAAAAATAATCGACCGAAAAATTTTAAAACTACATTTCTAATTAGATTTCATGAAAATAAAATTATTTAAACAAAATTTACATTTTTTTATAAAGAAATAAAAAAGTTACAGCAGTTTTTGTTTGATTTTTAAGAAAAACGCATTATTTCTAAAAAATAACGTTTTTTTGATATAATTTTAAAAGTAATCGTCCGAAAAATTTTAAAGCTACATTTCTAATTAGATTTCATGAAAATAAAATTATTTAAACAAAATTTACATTTTTTTATAAAGAAATAAAAAAGTTTCTGCAGTTTTTGTGTGATTTTTAAGAAAAACGTTTTTTTGGTATAATTTTAAAAATAATCGACCGAAAAATTTTAAAACTACATTTCTAATTAGATTTCATGAAAATAAAATTATTTAAACAAAATTTACATTTTTTTATAAAGAAATAAAAAAGTTACAGCAGTTTTTGTTTGATTTTTAAGAAAAACGCATTATTTCTAAAAAATAACGTTTTTTTGATATAATTTTAAAAGTAATCGTCCGAAAAATTTTAAAACTACATTTCTAATTAGATTTCATGAAAATAATATTATTTAAACAAAATTTTCATTTTTTTATAAAGAAATAAAAAAGTTACAGCAGTTTTAGTTTGATTTTTAAGAAAAACGTTTTTTTGGTATAATTTTAAAAATAATCGACCGAAAAATTTTAAAACTACATTTCTAATTAGATTTCATGAAAATAAAATTATTTAAACAAAATTTACATTTTTTTATAAAGAAATAAAAAAGTTACAGCAGTTTTTGTTTGATTTTTAAGAAAAACGCATTATTTCTAAAAAATAACGTTTTTTTGATATAATTTTAAAAGTAATCGTCCGAAAAATTTTAAAACTACATTTCTAATTAGATTTCATGAAAATAATATTATTTAAACAAAATTTACATTTTTTTATAAAGAAATAAAAAAGTTACAGCAGTTTTTGTTTGATTTTTAAGAAAAACGCATTATTTCTAAAAAATAACGTTTTTTTGATATAATTTTAAAAGTAATCGTCCGAAAAATTTTAAAACTACATTTCTAATTAGATTTCATGAAAATAATATTATTTAAACAAAATTTACATTTTTTTATAAAGAAATAAAAAAGTTTCTGCAGTTTTTGTGTGATTTTTAAGAAAAACGTTTTTTTGGTATAATTTTAAAAATAATCGACCGAAAAATTTTAAAACTACATTTCTAATTAGATTTCATGAAAATAAAATTATTTAAACAAAATTTACATTTTTTTATAAAGAAATAAAAAAGTTACAGCAGTTTTTGTTTGATTTTTAAGAAAAACGCATTATTTCTAAAAAATAACGTTTTTTTGATATAATTTTAAAAGTAATCGTCCGAAAAATTATAAAACTACATTTCTAATTAGATTTCATGAAAATAATATTATTTAAACAAAATTTACATTTTTTTATAAAGAAATAAAAAAGTTACAGCAGTTTTAGTTTGATTTTTAAGAAAAACGTTTTTTTGGTATAATTTTAAAAATAATCGACCGAAAATTTTAAAGCTACATTTCTAATTAGATTTCATGAAAATAAAATTATTTAAACAAAATTTACATTTTTTTATAAAGAAATAAAAAAGTTTCTGCAGTTTTTGTGTGATTTTTAAGAAAAACGTTTTTTTGGTATAATTTTAAAAATAATCGACCGAAAAATTTTAAAACTACATTTCTAATTAGATTTCATGAAAATAAAATTATTTAAACAAAATTTACATTTTTTTATAAAGAAATAAAAAGTTACAGCAGTTTTTGTTTGATTTTTAAGAAAAACGCATTATTTCTAAAAAATAATGTTTTTTTGATATAATTTTAAAAGTAATCGTCCGAAAAATTTTAAAACTACATTTCTAATTAGATTTCATGAAAATAATATTATTTAAACAAAATTTACATTTTTTTATAAAGAAATAAAAAAGTTACAGCAGTTTTTGTTTGATTTTTAAGAAAAACGCATTATTTCTAAAAAATAACGTTTTTTTGATATAATTTTAAAAGTAATCGTCCGAATAATTTAAAAACTACATTTCTAATTAGATTTCATGAAAATAATATTATTTAAACAAAATTTACATTTTTTTATAAAGAAATAAAAAAGTTACAGCAGTTTTAGTTTGATTTTAAGAAAAACGTTTTTTTGGTATAATTTTAAAAATAATCGACCGAAAAATTTTAAAACTACATTTCTAATTAGATTTCATGAAAATAAAATTATTTAAACAACAAAATTTACATTTTTTTATAAAGAAATAAAAAAGTTACAGCAGTTTTTGTTTGATTTTTAAGAAAAACGCATTATTTCTAAAAAATAACGTTTTTTTGATATAATTTTAAAAGTAATCGTCCGAAAAATTTTAAAACTACATTTCTAATTAGATTTCATGAAAATAATATTATTTAAACAAAATTTACATTTTTTTATAAAGAAATAAAAAAGTTACAGCAGTTTTTGTTTGATTTTTAAGAAAAACGCATTATTTCTAAAAAATAACGTTTTTTTGATATAATTTTAAAAGTAATCGTCCGAAAAATTTTAAAACTACATTTCTAATTAGATTTCATGAAAATAATATTATTTAAACAAAATTTACATTTTTTTATAAAGAAATAAAAAAGTTTCTGCAGTTTTTGTGTGATTTTTAAGAAAAACGTTTTTTTGGTATAATTTTAAAAATAATCGACCGAAAAATTTTAAAACTACATTTCTAATTAGATTTCATGAAAATAAAATTATTTAAACAAAATTTACATTTTTTTATAAAGAAATAAAAAAGTTACAGCAGTTTTTGTTTGATTTTTAAGAAAAACGCATTATTTCTAAAAAATAACGTTTTTTTGATATAATTTTAAAAGTAATCGTCCGAAAAATTATAAAACTACATTTCTAATTAGATTTCATGAAAATAATATTATTTAAACAAAATTTACATTTTTTTATAAAGAAATAAAAAAGTTACAGCAGTTTTAGTTTGATTTTTAAGAAAAACGTTTTTTTGGTATAATTTTAAAAATAATCGACCGAAAAATTTTAAAACTACATTTCTAATTAGATTTCATGAAAATAAAATTATTTAAACAAAATTTACATTTTTTTATAAAGAAATAAAAAAGTTACAGCAGTTTTTGTTTGATTTTTAAGAAAAACGCATTATTTCTAAAAAATAACGTTTTTTTGATATAATTTTAAAAGTAATCGTCCGAAAAATTTTAAAACTACATTTCTAATTAGATTTCATGAAAATAATATTATTTAAACAAAATTTACATTTTTTTATAAAGAAATAAAAAAGTTACAGCAGTTTTTGTTTGATTTTTAAGAAAAACGCATTATTTCTAAAAAATAACGTTTTTTTGATATAATTTTAAAAGTAATCGTCCGAAAAATTTTAAAGCTACATTTCTAATTAGATTTCATGAAAATAAAATTATTTAAACAAAATTTACATTTTTTTATAAAGAAATAAAAAAGTTTCTGCAGTTTTTGTGTGATTTTTAAGAAAAACGTTTTTTTGGTATAATTTTAAAAATAATCGACCGAAAAATTTTAAAACTACATTTCTAATTAGATTTCATGAAAATAAAATTATTTAAACAAAATTTACATTTTTTTATAAAGAAATAAAAAAGTTACAGCAGTTTTTGTTTGATTTTTAAGAAAAACGCATTATTTCTAAAAAATAACGTTTTTTTGATATAATTTTAAAAGTAATCGTCCGAAAAATTTTAAAACTACATTTCTAATTAGATTTCATGAAAATAATATTATTTAAACAAAATTTACATTTTTTTATAAAGAAATAAAAAAGTTACAGCAGTTTTAGTTTGATTTTTAAGAAAAACGTTTTTTTGGTATAATTTTAAAAATAATCGACCGAAAAATTTTAAAACTACATTTCTAATTAGATTTCATGAAAATAAAATTATTTAAACAAAATTTACATTTTTTTATAAAGAAATAAAAAAGTTACAGCAGTTTTTGTTTGATTTTTAAGAAAAACGCATTATTTCTAAAAAATAACGTTTTTTTGATATAATTTTAAAAGTAATCGTCCGAAAAATTTTAAAACTACATTTCTAATTAGATTTCATGAAAATAATATTATTTAAACAAAATTTACATTTTTTTATAAAGAAATAAAAAAGTTACAGCAGTTTTTGTTTGATTTTTAAGAAAAACGCATTATTTCTAAAAAATAACGTTTTTTTGATATAATTTTAAAAGTAATCGTCCGAAAAATTTTAAAACTACATTTCTAATTTGATTTCATGAAAATAATATTATTTAAACAAAATTTACATTTTTTTATAAAGAAATAAAAAAGTTTCTGCAGTTTTTGTGTGATTTTTAAGAAAAACGTTTTTTTGGTATAATTTTAAAAATAATCGACCGAAAAATTTTAAAACTACATTTCTAATTAGATTTCATGAAAATAAAATTATTTAAACAAAATTTACATTTTTTTATAAAGAAATAAAAAAGTTACAGCAGTTTTTGTTTGATTTTTAAGAAAAACGCATTATTTCTAAAAAATAACGTTTTTTTGATATAATTTTAAAAGTAATCGTCCGAAAAATTATAAAACTACATTTCTAATTAGATTTCATGAAAATAATATTATTTAAACAAAATTTACATTTTTTTATAAAGAAATAAAAAAGTTACAGCAGTTTTAGTTTGATTTTTAAGAAAAACGTTTTTTTGGTATAATTTTAAAAATAATCGACCGAAAAATTTTAAAACTACATTTCTAATTAGATTTCATGAAAATAAAATTATTTAAACAAAATTTACATTTTTTTATAAAGAAATAAAAAAGTTACAGCAGTTTTTGTTTGATTTTTAAGAAAAACGCATTATTTCTAAAAAATAACGTTTTTTTGATATAATTTTAAAAGTAATCGTCCGAAAAATTTTAAAACTACATTTCTAATTAGATTTCATGAAAATAATATTATTTAAACAAAATTTACATTTTTTTATAAAGAAATAAAAAAGTTACAGCAGTTTTAGTTTGATTTTTAAGAAAAATGTTTTTTTGGTATAATTTTAAAAATAATCGACCGAAAAATTTTAAAACTACATTTCTAATTAGATTTCATGAAAATAAAATTATTTAAACAAAATTTACATTTTTTTATAAAGAAATAAAAAAGTTACAGCAGTTTTTGTTTGATTTTTAAGAAAAACGCATTATTTCTAAAAAATAACGTTTTTTTGATATAATTTTAAAAGTAATCGTCCGAAAAATTTTAAAACTACATTTCTAATTAGATTTCATGAAAATAATATTATTTAAACAAAATTTACATTTTTTTATAAAGAAATAAAAAAGTTACAGCAGTTTTAGTTTGATTTTTAAGAAAAACGTTTTTTTGGTATAATTTTAAAAATAATCGACCGAAAAATTTTAAAACTACATTTCTAATTAGATTTCATGAAAATAAAATTATTTAAACAAAATTTACATTTTTTTATAAAGAAATAAAAAAGTTTCTGCAGTTTTTGTTTGATTTTTAAGAAAAACGCATTATTTCTAAAAAATAACGTTTTTTTGGTATAATTTTAAAAATAATCGACCGAAAAATTTTAAAACTACATTTCTAATTAGATTTCATGAAAATAAAATTATTTAAACAAAATTTACATTTTTTTATAAAGAAATAAAAAAGTTACAGCAGTTTTTGTTTGATTTTTAAGAAAAACGCATTATTTCTAAAAAATAACGTTTTTTTGATATAATTTTAAAAGTAATCGTCCGAAAAATTTTAAAACTACATTTCTAATTAGATTTCATGAAAATAATATTATTTAAACAAAATTTACATTTTTTTATAAAGAAATAAAAAGTTACAGCAGTTTTAGTTTGATTTTTAAGAAAAACGTTTTTTTGGTATAATTTTAAAAATAATCGACCGAAAAATTTTAAAACTACATTTCTAATTAGATTTCATGAAAATAAAATTATTTAAACAAAATTTACATTTTTTTATAAAGAAATAAAAAAGTTACAGCAGTTTTTGTTTGATTTTTAAGAAAAACGCATTATTTCTAAAAAATAACGTTTTTTTGATATAATTTTAAAAGTAATCGTCCGAAAAATTTTAAAACTACATTTCTAATTAGATTTCATGAAAATAATATTATTTAAACAAAATTTACATTTTTTTATAAACAAATAAAAAAGTTACAGCAGTTTTAGTTTGATTTTTAAGAAAAACGTTTTTTTGGTATAATTTTAAAAATAATCGACCGAAAAATTTTAAAACTACATTTCTAATTAGATTTCATGAAAATAAAATTATTTAAACAAAATTTACATTTTTTTATAAAGAAATAAAAAAGTTACAGCAGTTTTTGTTTGATTTTTAAGAAAAACGCATTATTTCTAAAAAATAACGTTTTTTTGATATAATTTTAAAAGTAATCGTCCGAATAATTTTAAAACTACATTTCTAATTAGATTTCATGAAAATAATATTATTTAAACAAAATTTACATTTTTTTATAAAGAAATAAAAAAGTTACAGCAGTTTTTGTTTGATTTTTAAGAAAAACGCATTATTTCTAAAAAATAACGTTTTTTTGATATAATTTTAAAAGTAATCGTCCGAAAAATTTTAAAACTACATTTCTAATTAGATTTCATGAAAATAATATTATTTAAACAAAATTTACATTTTTTTATAAAGAAATAAAAAAGTTACAGCAGTTTTTGTTTGATTTTTAAGAAAAACGTTTTTTTGGTATAATTTTAAAAATAATCGACCGAAAAATTTTAAAACTACATTTCTAATTAGATTTCATGAAAATAAAATTATTTAAACAAAATTTACATTTTTTTATAAAGAAATAAAAAAGTTACAGCAGTTTTTGTTTGATTTTTAAGAAAAACGCATTATTTCTAAAAATAACGTTTTTTTGATATAATTTTAAAAGTAATCGTCCGAAAAATTTTAAAACTACATTTCTAATTAGATTTCATGAAAATAATATTATTTAAACAAAATTTACATTTTTTTATAAAGAAATAAAAAAGTTACAGCAGTTTTAGTTTGATTTTTAAGAAAAACGTTTTTTTGGTA
>CAXARA010001117.1:0-30007 GCA_963971135.1 Stenus bimaculatus
TTTACATTTTTTTATAAAGAAATAAAAAAGTTTCTGCAGTTTTTGTGTCATTTTTAAGAAAAACGTTTTTTTTGGTATAATTTTAAAAATAATCGACCGATTAATTTTAAAACTACATTTCTAATTAGATTTCATGAAAATAATATTATTTAAACAAAATTTACATTTTTTTATAAAGAAATAAAAAAGTTTCTGCAGTTTTTGTGTCATTTTTAAGAAAAACGTTTTTTTGGTATAATTTTAAAAATAATCGACCGATTAATTTTAAAACTACATTTCTAATTAGATTTCATGAAAATAAAATTATTTAAACAAAATTTACATTTTTTTATAAAGAAATAAAAAAGTTACAGCAGTTTTTGTTTGATTTTTAAGAAAAACGCATTATTTCTAAAAAATAACGTTTTTTTGATATAATTTTAAAAGTAATCGTCCGAAAAATTTTAAAACTACATTTCTAATTAGATTTCATGAAAATAATATTATTTAAACAAAATTTACATTTTTTTATAAAGAAATAAAAAAATTACAGCAGTTTTTGTTTGATTTTTAAGAAAAACGCATTATTTCTAAAAAATAACGTTTTTTTGATATAATTTTAAAAGTAATCGTCCGAAAAATTTTAAAACTACATTTCTAATTAGATTTCATGAAAATAATATTATTTAAACAAAATTTACATTTTTTTATAAAGAAATAAAAAAGTTTCTGCAGATTTTGTGTGATTTTTAAGAAAAACGTTTTTTTGGTATAATTTTAAAAATAATCGACCGAAAAATTTTAAAACTACATTTCTAATTAGATTTCATGAAAATAAAATTATTTAAACAAAATTTACATTTTTTTATAAAGAAATAAAAAAGTTACAGCAGTTTTTGTTTGATTTTTAAGAAAAACGCATTATTTCTAAAAAATAACGTTTTTTTGATATAATTTTAAAAGTAATCGTCCGAAAAATTTTAAAACTACATTTCTAATTAGATTTCATGAAAATAAAATTATTTAAACAAAATTTACATTTTTTTATAAAAAAATAAAAAAGTTTATGCAGTTTTTGTGTGATTTTTAAGAAAAACGTTTTTTTGGTATAATTTTAAAAATAATCGACCGAAAAATTTTAAAACTACATTTCTAATTAGATTTCATGAAAATAAAATTATTTAAACAAAATTTACATTTTTTTATAAAGAAATAAAAAAGTTACAGCAGTTTTTGTTTGATTTTTAAGAAAAACGCATTATTTCTAAAAAATAACGTTTTTTTGATATAATTTTAAAAGTAATCGTCCGAAAAATTTTAAAACTACATTTCTAATTAGATTTCATGAAAATAAAATTATTTAAACAAAATTTACATTTTTTTATAAAGAAATAAAAAAGTTTCTGCAGTTTTTGTGTGATTTTTAAGAAAAACGTTTTTTTGGTATAATTTTAAAAATAATCGACCGAAAAATTTTAAAACTACATTTCTAATTAGATTTCATGAAAATAAAATTATTTAAACAAAATTTACATTTTTTTATAAAGAAATAAAAAAGTTACAGCAGTTTTTGTTTGATTTTTAAGAAAAACGCATTATTTCTAAAAAATAACGTTTTTTTGATATAATTTTAAAAGTAATCATCCGAAAAATTTTAAAACTACATTTCTAATTAGATTTCATGAAAATAATATTATTTAAACAAAATTTACATTTTTTTATAAAGAAATAAAAAAGTTACAGCAGTTTTAGTTTGATTTTTAAGAAAAATGTTTTTTTGGTATAATTTTAAAAATAATCGACCGAAAAATTTTAAAACTACATTTCTAATTAGATTTCATGAAAATAAAATTATTTAAACAAAATTTACATTTTTTTATAAAGAAATAAAAAAGTTACAGCAGTTTTTGTTTGATTTTTAAGAAAAACGCATTATTTCTAAAAAATAACGTTTTTTTGATATAATTTTAAAAGTAATCGTCCGAAAAATTTTAAAACTACATTTCTAATTAGATTTCATGAAAATAATATTATTTAAACAAAATTTACATTTTTTTATAAAGAAATAAAAAAGTTACAGCAGTTTTAGTTTGATTTTTAAGAAAAACGTTTTTTTGGTATAATTTTAAAAATAATCGACCGAAAAATTTTAAAACTACATTTCTAATTAGATTTCATGAAAATAAATTTATTTAAACAAAATTTACATTTTTTTATAAAGAAATAAAAAAGTTACAGCAGTTTTTGTTTGATTTTTAAGAAAAACGCATTATTTCTAAAAAATAACGTTTTTTTGATATAATTTTAAAAGTAATCGTCCGAAAAATTTTAAAACTACATTTCTAATTAGATTTCATGAAAATAAAATTATTTAAACAAAATTTACATTTTTTTATAAAGAAATAAAAAAGTTACAGCAGTTTTTGTTTGATTTTTAAGAAAAACGCATTATTTCTAAAAAATAACGTTTTTTTGATATAATTTTAAAAGTAATCGTCCGAAAAATTTTAAAACTACATTTCTAATTAGATTTCATGAAAATAATATTATTTAAACAAAATTTACATTTTTTTATAAAGAAATAAAAAAGTTTCTGCAGTTTTTGTGTGATTTTTAAGAAAAACGTTTTTTTGGTATAATTTTAAAAATAATCGACCGCAAAATTTTAAAACTACATTTCTAATTAGATTTCATGAAAATAAAATTATTTAAACAAAATTTACATTTTTTTATAAAGAAATAAAAAAGTTACAGCAGTTTTTGTTTGATTTTTAAGAAAAACGCATTATTTCTAAAAAATAACGTTTTTTTGATATAATTTTAAAAGTAATCGTCCGAAAAATTTTAAAACTACATTTCTAATTAGATTTCATGAAAATAATATTATTTAAACAAAATTTACATTTTTTTATAAAGAAATAAAAAAGTTTCTGCAGTTTTTGTGTGATTTTTAAGAAAAACGTTTTTTTGGTATAATTTTAAAAATAATCGACCGAAAAATTTTAAAACTACATTTCTAATTAGATTTCATGAAAATAAAATTATTTAAACAAAATTTACATTTTTTTATAAAGAAATAAAAAAGTTACAGCAGTTTTTGTTTGATTTTTAAGAAAAACGCATTATTTCTAAAAAATAACGTTTTTTTGATATAATTTTAAAAGTAATCGTCCGAAAAATTTTAAAACTACATTTCTAATTAGATTTCATGAAAATAATATTATTTAAACAAAATTTACATTCTTTTATAAAGAAATAAAAAAGTTTCTGCAGTTTTTGTGTGATTTTTAAGAAACACGTTTTTTTGGTATAATTTTAAAAATAATCGACCGAAAAATTTTAAAACTACATTTCTAATTAGATTTCATGAAAATAAAATTATTTAAACAAAATTTACATTTTTTTATAAAGAAATAAAAAAGTTACAGCAGTTTTTGTTTGATTTTTAAGAAAAACGCATTATTTCTAAAAAATAACGTTTTTTTGATATAATTTTAAAAGTAATCGTCCGAAAAATTTTAAAACTACATTTCTAATTAGATTTCATGAAAATAATATTATTTAAACAAAATTTACATTTTTTTATAAAGAAATAAAAAAATTACAGCAGTTTTTGTTTGATTTTTAAGAAAAACGCATTATTTCTAAAAAATAACGTTTTTTTGATATAATTTTAAAAGTAATCGTCCGAAAAATTTTAAAACTACATTTCTAATTAGATTTCATGAAAATAATATTATTTAAACAAAATTTACATTTTTTTATAAAGAAATAAAAAAGTTTCTGCAGTTTTTGTGTGATTTTTAAGAAAAACGTTTTTTTGGTATAATTTTAAAAATAATCGACCGAAAAATTTTAAAACTACATTTCTAATTAGATTTCATGAAAATAAAATTATTTAAACAAAATTTACATTTTTTTATAAAGAAATAAAAAAGTTACAGCAGTTTTTGTTTGATTTTTAAGAAAAACGCATTATTTCTAAAAAATAACGTTTTTTTGATATAATTTTAAAAGTAATCGTCCGAAAAATTTTAAAACTACATTTCTAATTAGATTTCATGAAAATAAAATTATTTAAACAAAATTTACATTTTTTTATAAAGAAATAAAAAAGTTTCTGCAGTTTTTGTGTGATTTTTAAGAAAAACGTTTTTTTGGTATAATTTTAAAAATAATCGACCGAAAAATTTTAAAACTACATTTCTAATTAGATTTCATGAAAATAAAATTATTTAAACAAAATTTACATTTTTTTATAAAGAAATAAAAAAGTTACAGCAGTTTTTGTTTGATTTTTAAGAAAAACGCATTATTTCTAAAAAATAACGTTTTTTTGATATAATTTTAAAAGTAATCGTCCGAAAAATTTTAAAACTACATTTCTAATTAGATTTCATGAAAATAATATTATTTAAACAAAATTTACATTTTTTTATAAAGAAATAAAAAAGTTACAGCAGTTTTAGTTTGATTTTTAAGAAAAACGTTTTTTTGGTATAATTTTAAAAATAATCGACCGAAAAATTTTAAAACTACATTTCTAATTAGATTTCATGAAAATAAAATTATTTAAACAAAATTTACATTTTTTTATAAAGAAATAAAAAAGTTACAGCAGTTTTTGTTTGATTTTTAAGAAAAACGCATTATTTCAAAAAAATAACGTTTTTTTGATATAATTTTAAAAGTAATCGTCCGAAAAATTTTAAAACTACATTTCTAATTAGATTTCATGAAAATAAAATTATTTAAACAAAATTTACATTTTTTTATAAAGAAATAAAAAAGTTTCTGCAGTTTTTGTGTGATTTTTAAGAAAAACGTTTTTTTGGTATAATTTTAAAAATAATCGACCGAAAAATTTTAAAACTACATTTCTAATTAGATTTCATGAAAATAAAATTATTTAAACAAAATTTACATTTTTTTATAAAGAAATAAAAAAGTTACAGCAGTTTTTGTTTGATTTTTAAGAAAAACGCATTATTTCTAAAAAATAACGTTTTTTTGATATAATTTTAAAAGTAATCGTCCGAAAAATTTTAAAACTACATTTCTAATTAGATTTCATGAAAATAATATTATTTAAACAAAATTTACATTTTTTTATAAAGAAATAAAAAAGTTACAGCAGTTTTAGTTTAATTTTTAAGAAAAACGTTTTTTTGGTATAATTTTAAAAATAATCGACCGAAAAATTTTAAAACTACATTTCTAATTAGATTTCATGAAAATAAAATTATTTAAACAAAATTTACATTTTTTTATAAAGAAATAAAAAAGTTACAGCAGTTTTTGTTTGATTTTTAAGAAAAACGCATTATTTCTAAAAAATAACGTTTTTTTGATATAATTTTAAAAGTAATCGTCCGAAAAATTTTAAAACTACATTTCTAATTAGATTTCATGAAAATAAAATTATTTAAACAAAATTTACATTTTTTTATAAAGAAATAAAAAAGTTTCTGCAGTTTTTGTGTGATTTTTAAGAAAAACGTTTTTTTGGTATAATTTTAAAAATAATCGACCGAAAAATTTTAAAACTACATTTCTAATTAGATTTCATGAAAATAAAATTATTTAAACAAAATTTACATTTTTTTATAAAGAAATAAAAAAGTTTCTGCAGTTTTTGTGTGATTTTTAAGAAAAACGTTTTTTTGGTATAATTTTAAAAATAATCGACCGAAAAATTTTAAAACTACATTTCTAATTAGATTTCATAAAAATAAAATTATTTAAACAAAATTTACATTTTTTTATAAAGAAATAAAAAAGTTACAGCAGTTTTTGTTTGATTTTTAAGAAAAACGCATTATTTCTAAAAAATAACGTTTTTTTGATATAATTTTAAAAGTAATCGTCCGAAAAATTTTAAAACTACATTTCTAATTAGATTTCATGAAAATAAAATTATTTAAACAAAATTTACATTTTTATATAAAGAAATAAAAAAGTTTCTGCAGTTTTTGTGTGATTTTTAAGAAAAACGTTTTTTTGGTATAATTTTAAAAATAATCGACCGAAAAATTTTAAAACTACATTTCTAATTAGATTTCATGAAAATAAAATTATTTAAACAAAATTTACATTTTTTTATAAAGAAATAAAAAAGTTACAGCAGTTTTTGTTTGATTTTTAAGAAAAACGCATTATTTCTAAAAAATAACGTTTTTTTGATATAATTTTAAAAGTAATCGTCCGAAAAATTTTAAAACTACATTTCTAATTAGATTTCATGAAAATAATATTATTTAAACAAAATTTACATTTTTTTATAAAGAAATAAAAAAGTTTCTGCAGTTTTTGTGTGATTTTTAAGAAAAACGTTTTTTTGGTATAATTTTAAAAATAATCGACCGAAAAATTTTAAAACTACATTTCTAATTAGATTTCATGAAAATAAAATTATTTAAACAAAATTTACATTTTTTTATAAAGAAATAAAAAAGTTACAGCAGTTTTTGTTTGATTTTTAAGAAAAACGCATTATTTCTAAAAAATAACGTTTTTTTGATATAATTTTAAAAGTAATCGTCCTAAAAATTTTAAAACTACATTTCTAATTAGATTTCATGAAAATAAAATTATTTAAACAAAATTTACATTTTTTTATAAAGAAATAAAAAAGTTTCTGCAGTTTTTGTGTGATTTTTAAGAAAAACGTTTTTTTGGTATAATTTTAAAAATAATCGACCGAAAAATTTTAAAACTACATTTCTAATTAGATTTCATGAAAATAAAATTATTTAAACAAAATTTACATTTTTTTATAAAGAAATAAAAAAGTTACAGCAGTTTTTGTTTGATTTTTAAGAAAAACGCATTATTTCTAAAAAATAACGTTTTTTTGATATAATTTTAAAAGTAATCGTCCGAAAAATTTTAAAACTACATTTCTAATTAGATTTCATGAAAATAATATTATTTAAACAAAATTTACATTTTTTTATAAAGAAATAAAAAAGTTACAGCAGTTTTAGTTTGATTTTTAAGAAAAACGTTTTTTTGGTATAATTTTAAAAATAATCGACCGAAAAATTTTAAAACTACATTTCTAATTAGATTTCATGAAAATAAAATTATTTAAACAAAATTTACATTTTTTTATAAAGAAATAAAAAAGTTACAGCAGTTTTTGTTTGATTTTTAAGAAAAATCCCATTATTTCAAAAAAATAACGTTTTTTTGATATAATTTTAAAAGTAATCGTCCGAAAAATTTTAAAACTACATTTCTAATTAGATTTCATGAAAATAAAATTATTTAAACAAAATTTACATTTTTTTATAAAGAAATAAAAAAGTTTCTGCAGTTTTTGTGTGATTTTTAAGAAAAACGTTTTTTTGGTATAATTTTAAAAATAATCGACCGAAAAATTTTAAAACTACATTTCTAATTAGATTTCATGAAAATAAAATTATTTAAACAAAATTTACATTTTTTTATAAAGAAATAAAAAAGTTACAGCAGTTTTTGTTTGATTTTTAAGAAAAACGCATTATTTCTAAAAAATAACGTTTTTTTGATATAATTTTAAAAGTAATCGTCCGAAAAATTTTAAAACTACATTTCTAATTAGATTTCATGAAAATAATATTATTTAAACAAAATTTACATTTTTTTATAAAGAAATAAAAAAGTTACAGCAGTTTTAGTTTAATTTTTAAGAAAAACGTTTTTTTGGTATAATTTTAAAAATAATCGACCGAAAAATTTTAAAACTACATTTCTAATTAGATTTCATGAAAATAAAATTATTTAAACAAAATTTACATTTTTTTATAAAGAAATAAAAAAGTTACAGCAGTTTTTGTTTGATTTTTAAGAAAAACGCATTATTTCTAAAAAATAACGTTTTTTTGATATAATTTTAAAAGTAATCGTCCGAAAAATTTTAAAACTACATTTCTAATTAGATTTCATGAAAATAAAATTATTTAAACAAAATTTACATTTTTTTATAAAGAAATAAAAAAGTTTCTGCAGTTTTTGTGTGATTTTTAAGAAAAACGTTTTTTTGGTATAATTTTAAAAATAATCGACCGAAAAATTTTAAAACTACATTTCTAATTAGATTTCATGAAAATAAAATTATTTAAACAAAATTTACATTTTTTTATAAAGAAATAAAAAAGTTTCTGCAGTTTTTGTGTGATTTTTAAGAAAAACGTTTTTTTGGTATAATTTTAAAAATAATCGACCGAAAAATTTTAAAACTACATTTCTAATTAGATTTCATGAAAATAAAATTATTTAAACAAAATTTACATTTTTTTATAAAGAAATAAAAAAGTTACAGCAGTTTTTGTTTGATTTTTAAGAAAAACGCATTATTTCTAAAAAATAACGTTTTTTTGATATAATTTTAAAAGTAATCGTCCGAAAAATTTTAAAACTACATTTCTAATTAGATTTCATGAAAATAAAATTATTTAAACAAAATTTACATTTTTATATAAAGAAATAAAAAAGTTTCTGCAGTTTTTGTGTGATTTTTAAGAAAAACGTTTTTTTGGTATAATTTTAAAAATAATCGACCGAAAAATTTTAAAACTACATTTCTAATTAGATTTCATGAAAATAAAATTATTTAAACAAAATTTACATTTTTTTATAAAGAAATAAAAAAGTTACAGCAGTTTTTGTTTGATTTTTAAGAAAAACGCATTATTTCTAAAAAATAACGTTTTTTTGATATAATTTTAAAAGTAATCGTCCGAAAAATTTTAAAACTACATTTCTAATTAGATTTCATGAAAATAATATTATTTAAACAAAATTTACATTTTTTTATAAAGAAATAAAAAAGTTACAGCAGTTTTAGTTTGATTTTTAAGAAAAACGTTTTTTTGGTATAATTTTAAAAATAATCGACCGAAAAATTTTAAAACTACATTTCTAATTAGATTTCATGAAAATAAAATTATTTAAACAAAATTTACATTTTTTTATAAAGAAATAAAAAAGTTACAGCAGTTTTTGTTTGATTTTTAAGAAAAACGTTTTTTTGGTATAATTTTAAAAATAATCGACCGAAAAATTTTAAAACTACATTTCTAATTAGATTTCATGAAAATAAAATTATTTAAACAAAATTTACATTTTTTTATAAAGAAATAAAAAAGTTACAGCAGTTTTTGTTTGATTTTTAAGAAAAACGCATTATTTCTAAAAAATAACGTTTTTTTGATATAATTTTAAAAGTAATCGTCCGAAAAATTTTAAAACTACATTTCTAATTAGATTTCATGAAAATAATATTATTTAAACAAAATTTACATTTTTTTATAAAGAAATAAAAAAGTTACAGCAGTTTTAGTTTGATTTTTAAGAAAAAGGTTTTTTTGGTATAATTTTAAAAATAATCGACCAAAAAATTTTAAAACTACATTTCTAATTAGATTTCATGAAAATAAAATTATTTAAACAAAATTTACATTTTTTTATAAAGAAATAAAAAAGTTACAGCAGTTTTAGTTTGATTTTTAAGAAAAACGTTTTTTTGGTATAATTTTAAAAATAATCGACCGAAAAATTTTAAAACTACATTTTTAATTAGATTTCATGAAAATAAAATTATTTAAACAAAATTTACATTTTTTTATAAAGAAATAAAAAAGTTACAGCAGTTTTTGTTTGATTTTTAAGAAAAACGCATTATTACTAAAAAATAACGTTTTTTTGATATAATTTTAAAAGTAATCGTCCGAAAAATTTTAAAACTACATTTCTAATTAGATTTCATGAAAATAAAATTATTTAAACAAAATTTACATTTTTTTATAAAGAAATAAAAAAGTTTCTGCAGTTTTTGTGTGATTTTTAAGAAAAACGTTTTTTTGGTATAATTTTAAAAATAATCAACCGAAAAATTTTAAAACTACATTTCTAATTAGATTTCATGAAAATAAAATTATTTAAACAAAATTTACATTTTTTTATAAAGAAATAAAAAAGTTACAGCAGTTTTTGTTTGATTTTTAAGAAAAACGCATTATTTCTAAAAAATAACGTTTTTTTGATATAATTTTAAAAGTAATCGTCCGAAAAATTTTAAAACTACATTTCTAATTAGATTTCATGAAAATAATATTATTTAAACAAAATTTACATTTTTTTATAAAGAAATAAAAAAGTTACAGCAGTTTTAGTTTGATTTTTAAGAAAAACGTTTTTTTGGTATAATTTTAAAAATAATCGACCGAAAAATTTTAAAACTACATTTCTAATTAGATTTCATGAAAATAAAATTATTTAAACAAAATTTACATTTTTTTATAAAGAAATAAAAAAGTTACAGCAGTTTTTGTTTGATTTTTAAGAAAAACGCATTATTTCTAAAAAATAACGTTTTTTTGATATAATTTTAAAAGTAATCGTAAGAAAAATTTTAAAACTACATTTCTAATTAGATTTCATGAAAATAATATTATTTAAACAAAATTTACATTTTTTTATAAAGAAATAAAAAAGTTACAGCAGTTTTTGTTTGATTTTTAAGAAAAACGTTTTTTTGGTATAATTTTAAAAATAATCGACCAAAAAATTTTAAAACTACATTTCTAATTAGATTTCATGAAAATAAAATTATTTAAACAAAATTTACATTTTTTTATAAAGAAATAAAAAAGTTACAGCAGTTTTAGTTTGATTTTTAAGAAAAACGTTTTTTTGGTATAATTTTAAAAATAATCGACCGAAAAATTTTAAAACTACATTTTTAATTAGATTTCATGAAAATAAAATTATTTAAACAAAATTTACATTTTTTTATAAAGAAATAAAAAAGTTACAGCAGTTTTTGTTTGATTTTTAAGAAAAACGCATTATTACTAAAAAATAACGTTTTTTTGATATAATTTTAAAAGTAATCGTCCGAAAAATTTTAAAACTACATTTCTAATTAGATTTCATGAAAATAAAATTATTTAAACAAAATTTACATTTTTTTATAAAGAAATAAAAAAGTTTCTGCAGTTTTTGTGTGATTTTTAAGAAAAACGTTTTTTTGGTATAATTTTAAAAATAATCAACCGAAAAATTTTAAAACTACATTTCTAATTAGATTTCATGAAAATAAAATTATTTAAACAAAATTTACATTTTTTTATAAAGAAATAAAAAAGTTACAGCAGTTTTTGTTTGATTTTTAAGAAAAACGCATTATTTCTAAAAAATAACGTTTTTTTGATATAATTTTAAAAGTAATCGTCCGAAAAATTTTAAAACTACATTTCTAATTAGATTTCATGAAAATAATATTATTTAAACAAAATTTACATTTTTTTATAAAGAAATAAAAAAGTTACAGCAGTTTTAGTTTGATTTTTAAGAAAAACGTTTTTTTGGTATAATTTTAAAAATAATCGACCGAAAAATTTTAAAACTACATTTCTAATTAGATTTCATGAAAATAAAATTATTTAAACAAAATTTACATTTTTTTATAAAGAAATAAAAAAGTTACAGCAGTTTTTGTTTGATTTTTAAGAAAAACGCATTATTTCTAAAAAATAACGTTTTTTTGATATAATTTTAAAAGTAATCGTAAGAAAAATTTTAAAACTACATTTCTAATTAGATTTCATGAAAATAAAATTATTTAAACAAAATTTACATTTTTTTATAAAGAAATAAAAAAGTTTCTGCAGTTTTTGTGTGATTTTTAAGAAAAACGTTTTTTTGGTATAATTTTAAAAATAATTGACCGAAAAATTTTAAAACTACATTTCTAATTAGATTTCATGAAAATAAAATTATTTAAACAAAATTTACATTTTTTTATAAAGAAATAAAAAAGTTACAGCAGTTTTTGTTTGATTTTTAAGAAAAACGCATTATTTCTAAAAAATAACGTTTTTTTGATATAATTTTAAAAGTAATCCTCCGAAAAATTTTAAAACTACATTTCTAATTAGATTTCATGAAAATAATATTATTTAAACAAAATTTACATTTTTTTTATAAAGAAATAAAAAAGTTACAGCAGTTTTAGTTTGATTTTTAAGAAAAACGTTTTTTTGGTATAATTTTAAAAATAATCGACCGAAAAATTTTAAAACTACATTTCTAATTAGATTTCATGAAAATAAAATTATTTAAACAAAATTTACATTTTTTTATAAAGAAATAAAAAAGTTACAGCAGTTTTTGTTTGATTTTTAAGAAAAACGCATTATTTCTAAAAAATAACGTTTTTTTGATATAATTTTAAAAGTAATCGTCCGAAAAATTTTAAAACTACATTTCTAATTAGATTTCATAAAAATAATATTATTTAAACAAAATTTACATTTTTTTATAAAGAAATAAAAAAGTTACAGCAGTTTTAGTTTGATTTTTAAGAAAAACGTTTTTTTGGTATAATTTTAAAAATAATCGACCGAAAAATTTTAAAACTACATTTCTAATTAGATTTCATGAAAATAAAATTATTTAAACAAAATTTACATTTTTTTATAAAGAAATAAAAAAGTTACAGCAGTTTTTGTTTGATTTTTAAGAAAAACGCATTATTTCTAAAAAATAACGTTTTTTTGATATAATTTTAAAAGTAATCGTCCGAAAAATTTTAAAACTACATTTCTAATTAGATTTCATGAAAATAATATTATTTAAACAAAATTTACATTTTTTTATAAAGAAATAAAAAAGTTACAGCAGTTTTAGTTTGATTTTTAAGAAAAACGTTTTTTTGGTATAATTTTAAAAATAATCGACCGAAAAATTTTAAAACTACATTTCTAATAAGATTTCATGAAAATAAAATTATTTAAACAAAATTTACATTTTTTTATAAAGAAATAAAAAAGTTACAGCAGTTTTTGTTTGATTTTTAAGAAAAACGCATTATTTCTAAAAAATAACGTTTTTTTGATATAATTTTAAAAGTAATCGTCCGAAAAATTTTAAAACTACATTTCTAATTAGATTTCATGAAAATAATATTATTTAAACAAAATTTACATTTTTTTATAAAGAAATAAAAAAGTTACAGCAGTTTTAGTTTGATTTTTAAGAAAAACGTTTTTTTGGTATAATTTTAAAAATAATCGACCGAAAAATTTTAAAACTACATTTCTAATTAGATTTCATGAAAATAAAATTATTTAAACAAAATTTACATTTTTTTATAAAGAAATAAAAAAGTTACAGCAGTTTTTGTTTGATTTTTAAGAAAAACGCATTATTTCTAAAAAATAACGTTTTTTTGATATAATTTTAAAAGTAATCGTCCGAAAAATTTTAAAACTACATTTCTAATTAGATTTCATGAAAATAATATTATTTAAACAAAATTTACATTTTTTTATAAAGAAATAAAAAAGTTACAGCAGTTTTAGTTTGATTTTTAAGAAAAACGTTTTTTTGGTATAATTTTAAAAATAATCGACCGAAAAATTTTAAAACTACATTTCTAATTAGATTTCATGAAAATAAAATTATTTAAACAAAATTTACATTTTTTTATAAAGAAATAAAAAAGTTACAGCAGTTTTTGTTTGATTTTTAAGAAAAACGCATTATTTCTAAAAAATAACGTTTTTTTGATATAATTTTAAAAGTAATCGTCCGAAAAATTTTAAAACTACATTTCTAAATAGATTTCATGAAAATAATATTATTTAAACAAAATTTACATTTTTTTATAAAGAAATAAAAAAGTTACAGCAGTTTTAGTTTGATTTTTAAGAAAAACGTTTTTTTGGTATAATTTTAAAAATAATCGACCGAAAAATTTTAAAACTACATTTCTAATTAGATTTCATGAAAATAAAATTATTTAAACAAAATTTACATTTTTTTATAAAGAAATAAAAAAGTTACAGCATTTTTAGTTTGATTTTTAAGAAAAACGTTTTTTTGGTATAATTTTAAAAATAATCGACCGAAAAATTTTAAAACTACATTTCTAATTAGATTTCATGAAAATAAAATTATTTAAACAAAATTTACATTTTTTTATAAAGAAATAAAAAAGTTACAGCAGTTTTTGTTTGATTTTTAAGAAAAACGCATTATTTCTAAAAAATAACGTTTTTTTGATATAATTTTAAAAGTAATCGTCCGAAAAATTTTAAAACTACATTTCTAATTAGATTTCATGAAAATAAAATTATTTAAACAAAATTTACATTTTTTTATAAAGAAATAAAAAAGTTTCTGCAGTTTTTGTGTGATTTTTAAGAAAAACGTTTTTTTGGTATAATTTTAAAAATAATCGACCGAAAAATTTTAAAACTACATTTCTAATTAGATTTCATGAAAATAAAATTATTTAAACAAAATTTACATTTTTTTATAAAGAAATAAAAAAGTTACAGCAGTTTTTGTTTGATTTTTAAGAAAAACGCATTATTTCTAAAAAATAACGTTTTTTTGATATAATTTTAAAAGTAATCGTCCGAAAAATTTTAAAACTACATTTCTAATTAGATTTCATGAAAATAATATTATTTAAACAAAATTTACATTTTTTTATAAAGAAATAAAAAAGTTACAGCAGTTTTAGTTTGATTTTTAAGAAAAACGTTTTTTTGGTATAATTTTAAAAATAATCGACCGAAAAATTTTAAAACTACATTTCTAATTAGATTTCATGAAAATAAAATTATTTAAACAAAATTTACATTTTTTTAAAAAGAAATAAAAAAGTTACAGCAGTTTTTGTTTGATTTTTAAGAAAAACGCATTATTTCTAAAAAATAACGTTTTTTTGATATAATTTTAAAAGTAATCGTAAGAAAAATTTTAAAACTACATTTCTAATTAGATTTCATGAAAATAAAATTATTTAAACAAAATTTACATTTTTTTATAAAGAAATAAAAAAGTTTCTGCAGTTTTTGTGTGATTTTTAAGAAAAACGTTTTTTTGGTATAATTTTAAAAATAATTGACCAAAAAATTTTAAAACTACATTTCTAATTAGATTTCATGAAAATAAAATTATTTAAACAAAATTTACATTTTTTTATAAAGAAATAAAAAAGTTACAGCAGTTTTTGTTTGATTTTTAAGAAAAACGCATTATTTCTAAAAAATAACGTTTTTTTGATATAATTTTAAAAGTAATCGTCCGAAAAATTTTAAAACTACATTTCTAATTAGATTTCATGAAAATAATATTATTTAAACAAAATTTACATTTTTTTATAAAGAAATAAAAAAGTTACAGCAGTTTTAGTTTGATTTTTAAGAAAAACGTTTTTTTGGTATAATTTTAAAAATAATCGACCGAAAAATTTTAAAACTACATTTCTAATTAGATTTCATGAAAATAAAATTATTTAAACAAAATTTACATTTTTTTATAAAGAAATAAAAAAGTTACAGCAGTTTTTGTTTGATTTTTAAGAAAAACGCATTATTTCTAAAAAATAACGTTTTTTTGATATAATTTTAAAAGTAATCGTCCGAAAAATTTTAAAACTACATTTCTAATTAGATTTCATGAAAATAATATTATTTAAACAAAATTTACATTTTTTTATAAAGAAATAAAAAAGTTACAGCAGTTTTAGTTTGATTTTTAAGAAAAACGTTTTTTTGGTATAATTTTAAAAATAATCGACCGAAAAATTTTAAAACTACATTTCTAATTAGATTTCATGAAAATAAAATTATTTAAACAAAATTTACATTTTTTTATAAAGAAATAAAAAAGTTACAGCAGTTTTTGTTTGATTTTTAAGAAAAACGCATTATTTCTAAAAAATAACTTTTTTTTGATATAATTTTAAAAGTAATCGTCCGAAAAATTTTAAAACTACATTTCTAATTAGATTTCATGAAAATAATATTATTTAAACAAAATTTACATTTTTTTATAAAGAAATAAAAAAGTTACAGCAGTTTTAGTTTGATTTTTAAGAAAAACGTTTTTTTGGTATAATTTTAAAAATAATCGACCGAAAAATTTTAAAACTAGATTTCTAATAAGATTTCATGAAAATAAAATTATTTAAACAAAATTTACATTTTTTTATAAAGAAATAAAAAAGTTACAGCAGTTTTTGTTTGATTTTTAAGAAAAACGCATTATTTCTAAAAAATAACGTTTTTTTGATATAATTTTAAAAGTAATCGTCCGAAAAATTTTAAAACTACATTTCTAATTAGATTTCATGAAAATAATATTATTTAAACAAAATTTACATTTTTTTATAAAGAAATAAAAAAGTTACAGCAGTTTTAGTTTGATTTTTAAGAAAAACGTTTTTTTGGTATAATTTTAAAAATAATCGACCGAAAAATTTTAAAACTACATTTCTAATTAGATTTCATGAAAATAAAATTATTTAAACAAAATTTACATTTTTTTATAAAGAAATAAAAAAGTTACAGCAGTTTTTGTTTGATTTTTAAGAAAAACGCATTATTTCTAAAAAATAACGTTTTTTTGATATAATTTTAAAAGTAATCGTCCGAAAAATTTTAAAACTACATTTTAATTAGATTTCATGAAAATAATATTATTTAAACAAAATTTACATTTTTTTATAAAGAAATAAAAAAGTTACAGCAGTTTTAGTTTGATTTTTAAGAAAAACGTTTTTTTGGTATAATTTTAAAAATAATCGACCGAAAAATTTTAAAACTACATTTCTAATTAGATTTCATGAAAATAAAATTATTTAAACAAAATTTACATTTTTTTATAAAGAAATAAAAAAGTTACAGCAGTTTTTGTTTGATTTTTAAGAAAAACGCATTATTTCTAAAAAATAACGTTTTTTTTGATATAATTTTAAAAGTAATCGTCCGAAAAATTTTAAAACTACATTTCTAATTAGATTTCATGAAAATAATATTATTTAAACAAAATTTACATTTTTTTATAAAGAAATAAAAAAATTACAGCAGTTTTTGTTTGATTTTTAAGAAAAACGCATTATTTCTAAAAAATAACGTTTTTTTGATATAATTTTAAAAGTAATCGTCCGAAAAATTTTAAAACTACATTTCTAATTAGATTTCATGAAAATAATATTATTTAAACAAAATTTACATTTTTTTATAAAGAAATAAAAAAGTTTCTGCAGTTTTTGTGTGATTTTTAAGAAAAACGTTTTTTTGGTATAATTTTAAAAATAATCGACCGAAAAATTTTAAAACTACATTTCTAATTAGATTTCATGAAAATAAAATTATTTAAACAAAATTTACATTTTTTTATAAAGAAATAAAAAAGTTACAGCAGTTTTTGTTTGATTTTTAAGAAAAACGCATTATTTCTAAAAAATAACGTTTTTTTGATATAATTTTAAAAGTAATCGTCCGAAAAATTTTAAAACTACATTTCTAATTAGATTTCATGAAAATAAAATTATTTAAACAAAATTTACATTTTTTTATAAAAAAATAAAAAAGTTTCTGCAGTTTTTGTGTGATTTTTAAGAAAAACGTTTTTTTGGTATAATTTTAAAAATAATCGACCGAAAAATTTTAAAACTACATTTCTAATTAGATTTCATGAAAATAAAATTATTTAAACAAAATTTACATTTTTTTATAAAGAAATAAAAAAGTTACAGCAGTTTTTGTTTGATTTTTAAGAAAAACGCATTATTTCTAAAAAATAACGTTTTTTTGATATAATTTTAAAAGTAATCGTCCGAAAAATTTTAAAACTACATTTCTAATTAGATTTCATGAAAATAAAATTATTTAAACAAAATTTACATTTTTTTATAAAGAAATAAAAAAGTTTCTGCAGTTTTTGTGTGATTTTTAAGAAAAACGTTTTTTTGGTATAATTTTAAAAATAATCGACCGAAAAATTTTAAAACTACATTTCTAATTAGATTTAATGAAAATAAAATTATTTAAACAAAATTTACATTTTTTTATAAAGAAATAAAAAAGTTACAGCAGTTTTTGTTTGATTTTTAAGAAAAACGCATTATTTCTAAAAAATAACGTTTTTTTGATATAATTTTAAAAGTAATCATCCGAAAAATTTTAAAACTACATTTCTAATTAGATTTCATGAAAATAATATTATTTAAACAAAATTTACATTTTTTTATAAAGAAATAAAAAAGTTACAGCAGTTTTAGTTTGATTTTTAAGAAAAATGTTTTTTTGGTATAATTTTAAAAATAATCGACCGAAAAATTTTAAAACTACATTTCTAATTAGATTTCATGAAAATAAAATTATTTAAACAAAATTTACATTTTTTTATAAAGAAATAAAAAAGTTACAGCAGTTTTTGTTTGATTTTTAAGAAAAACGCATTATTTCTAAAAAATTACGTTTTTTTGATATAATTTTAAAAGTAATCGTCCGAAAAATTTTAAAACTACATTTCTAATTAGATTTCATGAAAATAATATTATTTAAACAAAATTTACATTTTTTTATAAAGAAATAAAAAAGTTACAGCAGTTTTTGTTTGATTTTTAAGAAAAACGCATTATTTCTAAAAAATAACGTTTTTTTGATATAATTTTAAAAGTAATCGTCCGAAAAATTTTAAAACTACATTTCTAATTAGATTTCATGAAAATAATATTATTTAAACAAAATTTACATTTTTTTATAAAGAAATAAAAAAGTTACAGCAGTTTTAGTTTGATTTTTAAGAAAAACGTTTTTTTGGTATAATTTTAAAAATAATCGACCGAAAAATTTTAAAACTACATTTCTAATTAGATTTCATGAAAATAAATTTATTTAAACAAAATTTACATTTTTTTATAAAGAAATAAAAAAGTTACAGCAGTTTTTGTTTGATTTTTAAGAAAAACGCATTATTTCTAAAAAATAACGTTTTTTTGATATAATTTTAAAAGTAATCGTCCGAAAAATTTTAAAACTACATTTCTAATTAGATTTCATGAAAATAAAATTATTTAAACAAAATTTACATTTTTTTATAAAGAAATAAAAAAGTTACAGCAGTTTCTGTTTGATTTTTAAGAAAAACGCATTATTTCTAAAAAATAACGTTTTTTTGATATAATTTTAAAAGTAATCGTCCGAAAAATTTTAAAACTACATTTCTAATTAGATTTCATGAAAATAATATTATTTAAACAAAATTTACATTTTTTTATAAAGAAATAAAAAAGTTTCTGCAGTTTTTGTGTGATTTTTAAGAAAAACGTTTTTTTGGTATAATTTTAAAAATAATCGACCGAAAAATTTTAAAACTACATTTCTAATTAGATTTCATGAAAATAAAATTATTTAAACAAAATTTACATTTTTTTATAAAGAAATAAAAAAGTTACAGCAGTTTTTGTTTGATTTTTAAGAAAAACGCATTATTTCTAAAAAATAACGTTTTTTTGATATAATTTTAAAAGTAATCGTCCGAAAAATTTTAAAACTACATTTCTAATTAGATTTCATAAAAATAATATTATTTAAACAAAATTTACATTTTTTTATAAAGAAATATAAAAGTTACAGCAGTTTTTGTTTGATTTTTAAGAAAAACGCATTATTTCTAAAAAATAACGTTTTTTTGATATAATTTTAAAAGTAATCGTCCGAAAAATTTTAAAACTACATTTCTAATTAGATTTCATGAAAATAATATTATTTAAACAAAATTTACATTCTTTTATAAAGAAATAAAAAAGTTTCTGCAGTTTTTGTGTGATTTTTAAGAAAAACGTTTTTTTGGTATAATTTTAAAAATAATCGACCGAAAAATTTTAAAACTACATTTCTAATTAGATTTCATGAAAATAAAATTATTTAAACAAAATTTACATTTTTTTATAAAGAAATAAAAAAGTTACAGCAGTTTTTGTTTGATTTTTAAGAAAAACGCATTATTTCTAAAAAATAACGTTTTTTTGATATAATTTTAAAAGTAATCGTCCGAAAAATTTTAAAACTACATTTCTAATTAGATTTCATGAAAATAATATTATTTAAACAAAATTTACATTTTTTTATAAAGAAATAAAAAAGTTACAGCAGTTTTAGTTTGATTGTTAAGAAAAACGTTTTTTTGGTATAATTTTAAAAATAATCGTCCGAAAAATTTTAAAACTACATTTCTAATTAGATTTCATAAAAATAATATTATTTAAACAAAATTTACATTTTTTTATAAAGAAATATAAAAGTTACAGCAGTTTTTGTTTGATTTTTAAGAAAAACGCATTATTTCTAAAAAATAACGTTTTTTTGATATAATTTTAAAAGTAATCGTCCGAAAAATTTTAAAACTACATTTCTAATTAGATTTCATGAAAATAATATTATTTAAACAAAATTTACATTCTTTTATAAAGAAATAAAAAAGTTTCTGCAGTTTTTGTGTGATTTTTAAGAAAAACGTTTTTTTGGTATAATTTTAAAAATAATCGACCGAAAAATTTTAAAACTACATTTCTAATTAGATTTCATGAAAATAAAATTATTTAAACAAAATTTACATTTTTTTATAAAGAAATAAAAAAGTTACAGCAGTTTTTGTTTGATTTTTAAGAAAAACGCATTATTTCTAAAAAATAACGTTTTTTTGATATAATTTTAAAAGTAATCGTCCGAAAAATTTTAAAACTACATTTCTAATTAGATTTCATGAAAATAATATTATTTAAACAAAATTTACATTTTTTTATAAAGAAATAAAAAAGTTTCTGCAGTTTTTGTGTGATTTTTAAGAAAAACGTTTTTTTGGTATAATTTTAAAAATAATCGACCGAAAAATTTTAAAACTACATTTCTAATTAGATTTCATGAAAATAAAATTATTTAAACAAAATTTACATTTTTTTATAAAGAAATAAAAAAGTTACAGCAGTTTTTGTTTGATTTTTAAGAAAAACGCATTATTTCTAAAAAATAACGTTTTTTTGATATAATTTTAAAAGTAATCGTCCGAAAAATTTTAAAACTACATTTCTAATTAGATTTCATGAAAATAATATTATTTAAACAAAATTTACATTCTTTTATAAAGAAATAAAAAAGTTTCTGCAGTTTTTGTGTGATTTTTAAGAAAAACGTTTTTTAGGTATAATTTTAAAAATAATCGACCGAAAAATTTTAAAACTACATTTCTAATTAGATTTCATGAAAATAAAATTATTTAAACAAAATTTACATTTTTTTATAAAGAAATAAAAAAGTTACAGCAGTTTTTGTTTGATTTTTAAGAAAAACGCATTATTTCTAAAAAATAACGTTTTTTTGATATAATTTTAAAAGTAATCGTCCGAAAAATTTTAAAACTACATTTCTAATTAGATTTCATGAAAATAATATTATTTAAACAAAATTTACATTTTTTTATAAAGAAATAAAAAAGTTACAGCAGTTTTAGTTTGATTGTTAAGAAAAACGTTTTTTTGGTATAATTTTAAAAATAATCGACCGAAAAATTTTAAAACTACATTTCTAATTAGATTTCATGAAAATAAAATTATTTAAACAAAATTTACATTTTTTTATAAAGAAATAAAAAAGTTACAGCAGTTTTTGTTTGATTTTTAAGAAAAACGCATTATTTCTAAAAAATAACGTTTTTTTGATATAATTTTAAAAGTAATCGTCCGAAAAATTTTAAAACTACATTTCTAATTAGATTTCATGAAAATAATATTATTTAAACAAAATTTACATTTTTTTATAAAGAAATAAAAAAGTTTCTGCAGTTTTTGTGTGATTTTTAAGAAAAACGTTTTTTTGGTATAATTTTAAAAATAATCGACCGAAAAATTTTAAAACTACATTTCCAATTAGATTTCATGAAAATAAAATTATTTAAACAAAATTTACATTTTTTTATAAAGAAATAAAAAAGTTACAGCAGTTTTTGTTTGATTTTTAAGAAAAACGCATTATTTCTAAAAAATAACGTTTTTTTGATATAATTTTAAAAGTAATCGTCCGAAAAATTTTAAAACTACATTTCTAATTAGATTTCATGAAAATAAAATTATTTAAACAAAATTTACATTTTTTTATAAAGAAATAAAAAAGTTTCTGCAGTTTTTGTGTGATTTTTAAGAAAAACGTTTTTTTGGTATAATTTTAAAAATAATCGACCGAAAAATTTTAAAACTACATTTCTAATTAGATTTCATGAAAATAAAATTATTTAAACAAAATTTACATTTTTTTATAAAGAAATAAAAAAGTTACAGCAGTTTTTGTTTGATTTTTAAGAAAAACGCATTATTTCTAAAAAATAACGTTTTTTTGATATAATTTTAAAAGTAATCGTCCGAAAAATTTTAAAACTACATTTCTAATTAGATTTCATGAAAATAATATTATTTAAACAAAATTTACATTTTTTTATAAAGAAATAAAAAAGTTACAGCAGTTTTAGTTTGATTTTTAAGAAAAACGTTTTTTTGGTATAATTTTAAAAATAATCGACCGAAAAATTTTAAAACTACATTTCTAATTAGATTTCATGAAAATAAAATTATTTAAACAAAATTTACATTTTTTTATAAAGAAATAAAAAAGTTACAGCAGTTTTTGTTTGATTTTTAAGAAAAACGCATTATTTCTAAAAAATAAAGTTTTTTTGATATAATTTTAAAAGTAATCGTCCGAAAAATTTTAAAACTACATTTCTAATTAGATTTCATGAAAATAAAATTATTTAAACAAAATTTACATTTTTTTATAAAGAAATAAAAAAGTTTCTGCAGTTTTTGTGTGATTTTTAAGAAAAACGTTTTTTTGGTATAATTTTAAAAATAATCGACCGAAAAATTTTAAAACTACATTTCTAATTAGATTTCATGAAAATAAAATTATTTAAACAAAATTTACATTTTTTTATAAAGAAATAAAAAAGTTACAGCAGTTTTTGTTTGATTTTTAAGAAAAACGCATTATTTCTAAAAAATAACGTTTTTTTGATATAATTTTAAAAGTAATCGTCCGAAAAATTTTAAAACTACATTTCTAATTAGATTTCATGAAAATAATATTATTTAAACAAAATTTACATTTTTTTATAAAGAAATAAAAAAGTTACAGCAGTTTTAGTTTGATTTTTAAGAAAAACGTTTTTTTGGTATAATTTTAAAAATAATCGACCGAAAAATTTTAAAACTACATTTCTAATTAGATTTCATGAAAATAAAATTATTTAAACAAAATTTACATTTTTTTATAAAGAAATAAAAAAGTTACAGCAGTTTTTGTTTGATTTTTAAGAAAAACGCATTATTTCTAAAAAATAACGTTTTTTTGATATAATTTTAAAAGTAATCGTCCGAAAAATTTTAAAACTACATTTCTAATTAGATTTCATGAAAATAAAATTATTTAAACAAAATTTACATTTTTTTATAAAGAAATAAAAAAGTTTCTGCAGTTTTTGTGTGATTTTTAAGAAAAACGTTTTTTTGGTATAATTTTAAAAATAATCGACCGAAAAATTTTAAAACTACATTTCTAATTAGATTTCATGAAAATAAAATTATTTAAACAAAATTTACATTTTTTTATAAAGAAATAAAAAAGTTACAGCAGTTTTTGTTTGATTTTTAAGAAAAACGCATTATTTCTAAAAAATAACGTTTTTTTGATATAATTTTAAAAGTAATCGTCCGAAAAATTTTAAAAGTACATTTCTAATTAGATTTCATGAAAATAAAATTATTTAAACAAAATTTACATTTTTATATAAAGAAATAAAAAAGTTTCTGCAGTTTTTGTGTGATTTTTAAGAAAAACGTTTTTTTGGTATAATTTTAAAAATAATCGACCGAAAAATTTTAAAACTACATTTCTAATTAGATTTCATGAAAATAAAATTATTTAAACAAAATTTACATTTTTTTATAAAGAAATAAAAAAGTTACAGCAGTTTTTGTTTGATTTTTAAGAAAAACGCATTATTTCTAAAAAATAACGTTTTTTTGATATAATTTTAAAAGTAATCGTCCGAAAAATTTTAAAACTACATTTCTAATTAGATTTCATGAAAATAATATTATTTAAACAAAATTTACATTTTTTTATAAAGAAATAAAAAAGTTACAGCAGTTTTAGTTTGATTTTTAAGAAAAACGTTTTTTTGGTATAATTTTAAAAATAATCGACCGAAAAATTTTAAAACTACATTTCTAATTAGATTTCATGAAAATAAAATTATTTAAACAAAATTTACATTTTTTTATAAAGAAATAAAAAAGTTACAGCAGTTTTTGTTTGATTTTTAAGAAAAACGCATTATTTCTAAAAAATAACGTTTTTTTGATATAATTTTAAAAGTAATCGTCCGAAAAATTTTAAAACTACATTTCTAATTAGATTTCATGAAAATAAAATTATTTAAACAAAATTTACATTTTTATATAAAGAAATAAAAAAGTTTCTGCAGTTTTTGTGTGATTTTTAAGAAAAACGTTTTTTTGGTATAATTTTAAAAATAATCGACCGAAAAATTTTAAAACTACATTTCTAATTAGATTTCATGAAAATAAAATTATTTAAACAAAATTTACATTTTTTTATAAAGAAATAAAAAAGTTACAGCAGTTTTTGTTTGATTTTTAAGAAAAACGCATTATTTCTAAAAAATAACGTTTTTTTGATATAATTTTAAAAGTAATCGTCCGAAAAATTTTAAAACTACATTTCTAATTAGATTTCATGAAAATAATATTATTTAAACAAAATTTACATTTTTTTATAAAGAAATAAAAAAGTTACAGCAGTTTTAGTTTGATTTTTAAGAAAAACGTTTTTTTGGTATAATTTTAAAAATAATCGACCGAAAAATTTTAAAACTACATTTCTAATTAGATATTATGAAAATAAAATTATTTAAACAAAATTTACATTTTTTTATAAAGAAATAAAAAAGTTACAGCAGTTTTTGTTTGATTTTTAAGAAAAACGTTTTTTTGGTATAATTTTAAAAATAATCGACCGAAAAATTTTAAAACTACATTTCTAATTAGATTTCATGAAAATAAAATTATTTAAACAAAATTTACATTTTTTTATAAAGAAATAAAAAAGTTACAGCAGTTTTTGTTTGATTTTTAAGAAAAACGCATTATTTCTAAAAAATAACGTTTTTTTGATATAATTTTAAAAGTAATCGTCCGAAAAATTTTAAAACTACATTTCTAATTAGATTTCATGAAAATAATATTATTTAAACAAAATTTACATTTTTTTATAAAGAAATAAAAAAGTTACAGCAGTTTTAGTTTGATTTTTAAGAAAAACGTTTTTTTGGTATAATTTTAAAAATAATCGACCGAAAAATTTTAAAACTACATTTCTAATTAGATTTCATGAAAATAAAATTATTTAAACAAAATTTACATTTTTTTATAAAGAAATAAAAACGTTACAGCAGTTTTAGTTTGATTTTTAAGAAAAACGTTTTTTTGGTATAATTTTAAAAATAATCGACCGAAAAATTTTAAAACTACATTTCTAATTAGATTTCATAAAAATAAAATTATTTAAACAAAATTTACATTTTTTTATAAAGAAATAAAAAAGTTACAGCAGTTTTTGTTTGATTTTTAAGAAAAACGCATTATTTCTAAAAAATAACGTTTTTTTGATATAATTTTAAAAGTAATCGTCCGAAAAATTTTAAAACTACATTTCTAATTAGATTTCATGAAAATAAAATTATTTAAACAAAATTTACATTTTTTTATAAAGAAATAAAAAAGTTTCTGCAGTTTTTGTGTGATTTTTAAGAAAAACGTTTTTTTGGTATAATTTTAAAAATAATCGACCGAAAAATTTTAAAACTACATTTCTAATTTGATTTCATGAAAATAAAATTATTTAAACAAAATTTACATTTTTTTATAAAGAAATAAAAAAGTTACAGCAGTTTTTGTTTGATTTTTAAGAAAAACGCATTATTTCTAAAAAATAACGTTTTTTTGATATAATTTTAAAAGTAATCGTCCGAAAAATTTAAAAACTACATTTCTAATTAGATTTCATGAAAATAATATTATTTAAACAAAATTTACATTTTTTTATAAAGAAATAAAAAAGTTACAGCAGTTTTAGTTTGATTTTTAAGAAAAACGTTTTTTTGGTATAATTTTAAAAATAATCGACCGAAAAATTTTAAAACTACATTTCTAATTAGATTTCATGAAAATAAAATTATTTAAACAAAATTTACATTTTTTTATAAAGAAATAAAAAAGTTACAGCAGTTTTTGTTTGATTTTTAAGAAAAACGCATTATTTCTAAAAAATAACGTTTTTTTGATATAATTTTAAAAGTAATCGTAAGAAAAATTTTAAAACTACATTTCTAATTAGATTTCATGAAAATAAAATTATTTAAACAAAATTTACATTTTTTTATAAAGAAATAAAAAAGTTTCTGCAGTTTTTGTGTGATTTTTAAGAAAAACGTTTTTTTGGTATAATTTTAAAAATAATTGACCGAAAAATTTTAAAACTACATTTCTAATTAGATTTCATGAAAATAAAATTATTTAAACAAAATTTACATTTTTTTATAAAGAAATAAAAAAGTTACAGCAGTTTTTGTTTGATTTTTAAGAAAAACGCATTATTTCTAAAAAATAACGTTTTTTTGATATAATTTTAAAAGTAATCGTTCGAAAAATTTTAAAACTACATTTCTAATTAGATTTCATGAAAATAATATTATTTAAACAAAATTTACATTTTTTTATAAAGAAATAAAAAAGTTACAGCAGTTTTAGTTTGATTTTTAAGAAAAACGTTTTTTTTGTATAATTTTAAAAATAATCGACCGAAAAATTTTAAAACTACATTTCTAATTAGATTTCATGAAAATAAAATTATTTAAACAAAATTTACATTTTTTTATAAGGAAATAAAAAAGTTACAGCAGTTTTTGTTTGATTTTTAAGAAAAACGCATTATTTCTAAAAAATAACGTTTTTTTGATATAATTTTAAAAGTAATCGTCCGAAAAATTTTAAAACTACATTTCTAATTAGATTTCATGAAAATAATATTATTTAAACAAAATTTACAATTTTTTATAAAGAAATAAAAAAGTTACAGCAGTTTTAGTTTGATTTTTAAGAAAAACGTTTTTTTGGTATAATTTTAAAAATAATCGACCGAAAAATTTTAAAACTACATTTCTAATTAGATTTCATGAAAATAAAATTATTTAAACAAAATTTACATTTTTTTATAAAGAAATAAAAAAGTTACAGCAGTTTTTGTTTGATTTTTAAGAAAAACGCATTATTTCTAAAAAATAACGTTTTTTTGATATAATTTTAAAAGTAATCGTCCGAAAAATTTTAAAACTACATTTCTAATTAGATTTCATGAAAATAATATTATTTAAACAAAATTTACATTTTTTTATAAAGAAATAAAAAAGTTACAGCAGTTTTAGTTTGATTTTTAAGAAAAACGTTTTTTTGGTATAATTTTAAAAATAATCGACCGAAAAATTTTAAAACTACATTTCTAATAAGATTTCATGAAAATAAAATTATTTAAACAAAATTTACATTTTTTTATAAAGAAATAAAAAAGTTACAGCAGTTTTTGTTTGATTTTTAAGAAAAACGCATTATTTCTAAAAAATAACGTTTTTTTGATATAATTTTAAAAGTAATCGTCCGAAAAATTTTAAAACTACATTTCTAATTAGATTTCATGAAAATAATATTATTTAAACAAAATTTACATTTTTTTATAAAGAAATAAAAAAGTTACAGCAGTTTTAGTTTGATTTTTAAGAAAAACGTTTTTTTGGTATAATTTTAAAAATAATCGACCGAAAAATTTTAAAACTACATTTCTAATTAGATTTCATGAAAATAAAATTATTTAAACAAAATTTACATTTTTTTATAAAGAAATAAAAAAGTTACAGCAGTTTTTGTTTGATTTTAAGAAAAACGCATTATTTCTAAAAAATAACGTTTTTTTGATATAATTTTAAAAGTAATCGTCCGAAAAATTTTAAAACTACATTTCTAATTAGATTTCATGAAAATAATATTATTTAAACAAAATTTACATTTTTTTATAAAGAAATAAAAAAGTTACAGCAGTTTTAGTTTGATTTTTAAGAAAAACGTTTTTTTGGTATAATTTTAAAAATAATCGACCGAAAAATTTTAAAACTACATTTCTAATTAGATTTCATGAAAATAAAATTATTTAAACAAAATTTACATTTTTTTATAAAGAAATAAAAAAGTTACAGCAGTTTTTGTTTGATTTTTAAGAAAAACGCATTATTTCTAAAAAATAACGTTTTTTTGATATAATTTTAAAAGTAATCGTCCGAAAAATTTTAAAACTACATTTCTAATTAGATTTCATGAAAATAATATTATTTAAACAAAATTTACATTTTTTTATAAAGAAATAAAAAAGTTACAGCAGTTTTAGTTTGATTTTTAAGAAAAACGTTTTTTTGGTATAATTTTAAAAATAATCGACCGAAAAATTTTAAAACTACATTTCTAATTAGATTTCATGAAAATAAAATTATTTAAACAAAATTTACATTTTTTTATAAAGAAATAAAAAAGTTACAGCAGTTTTTGTTTGATTTTTAAGAAAAACGCATTATTTCTAAAAAATAACGTTTTTTTGATATAATTTTAAAAGTAATCGTCCGAAAAATTTTAAAACTACATTTCTAATTAGATTTCATGAAAATAATATTATTTAAACAAAATTTACATTTTTTTATAAAGAAATAAAAAAGTTACAGCAGTTTTAGTTTGATTTTTAAGAAAAACGTTTTTTTGGTATAATTTTAAAAATAATCGACCGAAAAATTTTAAAACTACATTTCTAATTAGATTTCATGAAAATAAAATTATTTAAACAAAATTTACATTTTTTTATAAAGAAATAAAAAAGTTACAGCAGTTTATGTTTGATTTTTAAGAAAAACGCATTATTTCTAAAAAATAACGTTTTTTTGATATAATTTTAAAAGTAATCGTCCGAAAAATTTTAAAACTACATTTCTAATTAGATTTCATGAAAATAATATTATTTAAACAAAATTTACATTTTTTTATAAAGAAATAAAAAAGTTACAGCAGTTTTAGTTTGATTTTTAAGAAAAACGTTTTTTTGGTATAATTTTAAAAATAATCGACCGAAAAATTTTAAAACTACATTTCTAATTAGATTTCATGAAAATAAAATTATTTAAACAAAATTTACATTTTTTTATAAAGAAATAAAAAAGTTACAGCAGTTTTTGTTTGATTTTTAAGAAAAACGCATTATTTCTAAAAAATAACGTTTTTTTGATATAATTTTAAAAGTAATCGTCCGAAAAATTTTAAAACTACATTTCTAATTAGATTTCATGAAAATAATATTATTTAAACAAAATTTACATTTTTTTATAAAGAAATAAAAAAGTTTCTGCAGTTTTTGTGTGATTTTTAAGAAAAACGTTTTTTTGGTATAATTTTAAAAATAATCGACCGAAAAATTTTAAAACTACATTTCTAATTAGATTTCATGAAAATAAAATTATTTAAACAAAATTTACATTTTTTTATAAAGAAATAAAAAAGTTACAGCAGTTTTTGTTTGATTTTTAAGAAAAACGCATTATTTCTAAAAAATAACGTTTTTTTGATATAATTTTAAAAGTAATCGTCCGAAAAATTTTAAAACTACATTTCTAATTAGATTTCATGAAAATAATATTATTTAAACAAAATTTACATTTTTTTATAAAGAAATAAAAAAGTTACAGCAGTTTTTGTTTGATTTTTAAGAAAAACGCATTATTTCTAAAAAATTACGTTTTTTTGATATAATTTTAAAAGTAATCGTCCGAAAAATTTTAAAACTACATTTCTAATTAGATTTCATGAAAATAATATTATTTAAACAAAATTTACATTTTTTTATAAAGAAATAAAAAAGTTTCTGCAGTTTTTGTGTGATTTTTAAGAAAAATGTTTTTTTGGTATAATTTTAAAAATAATCGACCGAAAAATTTTAAAACTACATTTCTAATTAGATTTCATGAAAATAAAATTATTTAAACAAAATTTACATTTTTTTATAAAGAAATAAAAAAGTTT